>MJUU01041938.1:75047-113030 GCA_002080025.1 Modiolus philippinarum | reverse complement strand
CCCCCCGGCGTGTAAAATGCTCAAAATATATAATATATATTATGAATGCTTACTGGTCATACGGTTCAAGTATTGCATGTAACACAAATTAAATTTTATTTCTTGAACTTTGTACTGTGGCATCGAACTACTGTTACTTCTTCGCGTTCATTTTACAAATGGCATAATGAAAGGTGCATGACTGATTTTTTTTAAATTTAAGAAGGACAACTCGAATGTCTTTCGTTCGTCTCTTTCGTAAGTAACGAAAGCCACAAAACGAGACGTAGCGATTTACGAAGGAAGTATGGCTCAGAATAAAGATTTTTCAACTACTTGGTCTATATTATTATTTAGTTAAAGAATCACAACATTGTAATTGGACGTGTTTATATTTTTAAATTTACTATCGCTTTTTTAATTGTTGTGCAATAACTAGTCCCCGTAGGTTTAGGTTCTCTTTCGTCAAAATGTGAAACATCTCTATTATGACGTTAAACTTTAAGGTTATGTTGAACACGCTAAATGGGATAGTCTTCACTGACTGAGCTAATGTTGTGATCGCTGTTTATGTGAAGGGCTGTAATATTGAAGTACTGGCCAACCCTTATTGTGGCGTTATGTTCCATTACTATGATCACCTCTTGAAGTAGGGGATAACTTGATACGGAGAGCTTGAATATGACATGTAGACATATCAGCTTTTACATATAAGTTTATTGATTTACAAATGTTTTGTTTGGTTTGCACTGAAGAGATATTAGTTATCGAAATGGCCATACATGTATGCAGAAACTGAAATTTCAATAACTTCGGTATTTTGTAATTTATTGATACTGGACCGATACCTGAATAAGTCCACAAGTCAATACTTCGGTGCAGATCCTTTAGAGTAGCAATTTTCTTTCTACTTTTACCAAATTAGGCTTTGGTAAGGGTTAATGTTAAGGGTTGGGGTTTGAGTTATCGATAGTGCTAGCCTGCTCTAACATAAAGGCCTGATTTACTTTAGAGAACCAAAAACCTTAAGAGTGGCGATTTTTTTTAAGCTTTTACCGTACTAGGCTTTTGTTCGGGTTAAGGTTATAGGATAGAGTTTGAGTTTGTTAGCTATCGAAAGTGTAAGCCTGTCTTGGATTGAGTAGCTCCTTTTCTTTATTTTGCACACAGCTCTGGAATTTTGTTCTTTCAAATGCCTATTTTTTATTCCAAGACTACCAAAAATATTCTTGAAGATCATTTGTTTCCCTTTTCCATGGAAGTCTATTTCTGTCATCATGATAATTTAAAGTCGAGATAATATAAAATAAAAAACATCATCTGGCATATTAGACCAAGCCATGTTGTTTTCGAGCGGAACGTCTAAGTTGACGTCACAAATAGTTGTCGTCATGTTGCATTTTTTTTCATTGACGTTACATCGAACATTTGGATAAAACGTAAGTTCTGTTATAGTTAAGGATAATATAAATTCTACTACAATTTACAAACTACTTTTTATGCATACAAATAATCAAGTACATGCATAACGATAAATATAAAAAATGGGTGAATAATTCTTTCTGTCATTCAACAATCGCACTTTAGCGTAGACCATCTAACTTAAGCGTCCACTATAATAATAAACCATCGGACTTTAGCGGAACCATCGCACTTGAGCGTCCACTACTAGATCATACCATCGCACATAAGCGTGGACCATTGAACTTTAGCGCGACAATCGCACTTTAGCGTCCTACATATTCATTAGAAGAGTGTTCAGCATACAATAATTATATGTTTGCTATGCAATTGTAGGAAATCAAAAGGACACTGACAAAGTCAGGAAATCCTTCGTTAAAACATTTCATTGGAATATATGAAGTAGTTAAGCAATTAATTTGCACATCAAGCACAAGATTAAACATATTATTGCTTAACTTTAAATATCTGTTCCCACTATCCGAGTCTTTTTCAAACAACAAAAAATATAACAGAAAATGAACTATTTATAAAAAAAAAAGAAAAACAAAACAAAACACTATAATACAAATCTTATTTTAATCTTCCTTGTGCATAGCTCTGTCCTTAGCTGAATTTTGGCTTTTCTATTAAAATCTCTTTGGTTATTTGTTCTCTTTTCTATTAGTTTTGACGTGTTTCTTGGTTAATGGACTTCCATAACACATATGTCAACTTAAGTTGACATATGTGTTATGGTCTCATGTTCATTTACTCCATATCCTTTCGTAAAATATTCCAAATGTTTTTGTTTTGATCTGACTGATGAGACATAAGTTGTCGAAATTCGCATATGCAGAAAATAAATTAACCGTAACGTCGGTATTTTGTTATTGAATCGGTAAAATACATATCGAAGACTGAAGGCGTGACCTCAATTAAAGTGATGTGAAGAAAATATTTGTTGCTGTTTGTTTCTAACCCTTTTAACTGCAATATTTTCTTTATTTTTAACACAGGGATTATATGCATTTATTGATATATTACCCTGATGTTAAGACTGGGTTTTAAAGGATCAATTAAGTAGCCTTCTTTGGATCTTCTCTGGTTTGTATTTCACGATCTATTTTGATCGATTGCGATGACTTGCATATTTTGTCAGTTGTGATTCTGAGTATTAAAATGAATTGCATTGGCCTGGTACTGATCTTTGTTTTCCATAAGGTTACAGTGCAAGCTTATGCGATGATTGAGCGCATTTCCTGTCTCACCAACATGTTTTTCTTTTCAGACAGAACATGTTACCAGATAGATGACATTGGGCGATTTACATTACAATTGTCCAGAAAATATCACCGGTAGCTGTACTTTGAAAAGTTTCAGTCGTGGAACTATATTCACACAATTTACACTATTTTATCACGACACCTTGTAAATTGGTCTACTTCGACCGAATGTAGTTAAGCATTAAAGAAAATGTCTTTCAAGTTCTTTTGTCGACGAAAAGATACATGCTGGTGTTCAGGGGAGAGGGTTTTCCTTTTGGGTGAAGTATGGAGAGCATACATTCGCAGGATATATCAGACAGGTGTGGTAACTTAGGGTGGAAGGTAGTCACCCACGTAATACGAAAATTTTCTGCTTCTTCCCATGATATTGTAGTAATTGATTTCGATGGATTAATGACAGTTTTAATATTGTTTTTTTCAAAACTTAGGTTGGAAGGTAGTCACCAACGTAATACGAAAATTTTCTGCTTCTTCCCATGATATTGTAGTAATTGATTTCGATGGATTAATGACAGTTTTTATATTGTTTTTTCAAAATGTTTTTTTTCTTTATAGCCTCTGTTAAAAAGATGTTGTTTAAGTTCTTTGCTCCTTTCTTTAAATGTTTGTCTTATGAGCAGATACGTCGTATTCGAGTTGAAATACGATACGGTACCGCATTTATGCAATGTCGTGGATTACAACTACTAGGGATCAGGTAAGCATATGCATCTGTTAGTTTTGAATGCAAGTCAAAATCAGTTTGGCCATCGACAAGTGGAGATGATGTATCACGGAATGTATTCGTTTTTTCTGAAATGCTTACGGTGAGCTTAATGGATGGGTGATAACTATTAATAAATTCAAAGCTGCTTAGTCAGGGATTTGTTCAACCTATGTTAATTTCATCCCTCAAGAAATTCTATGACCGTCACCATAGCATCATTGAAAGATATGACGTGTCAGTATCCCAAATGAAAGTGGACATTTTCAGCTAGAGTCACGTCTTCCCGGATTTGACTACCGACTTTGACATTTTCCCGGATAGAATCACTCATGTCACGCTCAGTTTCACTGGAGTTCACACTGTGAGTGCCTTTGTTTTGAATGTTGTAATTTCTCTTTTTGTGCTTTGTATCTGTCTAAAGTCATTGTTTTTTTGTATCTAACGTCAGTGTTTTCTGTGTTCTCGTTTTTTCCCTGTCTTTGGACTTCGATTTTTGTTAATTTCACTCCTTTGTCCCTTCGGTACTCTATTACCGTTGTTTCAATAAATTCATCAAGGTTAGGTGTGCTGTCTGTCCATTTCATTTCAATGTCATCAATAATGCGAAGCCAGATATATGGTTTTTATGGTGCATCATGTAACATGCATTGTTCCAAATCCCCCATGAGAATATTGGCATTTAATGGTGCTACTCTTGTACCCATAGTAGGCCAATTAACTTGGAAACAATTCTCGTTATCTTAAAGAAGTTGTTAGGTATAAGAGCTAATCTCAAAAGCTTGACTAGAAATTCAGTAATTTTATAGTTCTTCTATCCCACACTTTACGTAAGGCCTCGATTCCTTCATTATGAGGTATGTTGGTGTATAAAGAAGTCACGTCAAACTTACCAAAATTGATGTTATCAGTCGTAACTTTCAAAAAAGATGGTAGGTTTTCGACAAAAGCTTGTAGATGAAAAACTGGATCAGAAACTTTTTTTCTGTGGGACGACCAATACAGTTAGCTATTGGACGCCCGGGAAGTCCTCCGTAGTGTAATTTCGGGAGGAGATACAATAAACCAAATTTTCAGAAAGAAGACTTTCAAAAGTTTTCTGATCTAGTTCTCCGTTTCTAAACATTGATTTAAGTGCTGTTACAATTTTTTCGTTGTATTTCTTTGTTTGGTCAGTTTTTATTTTTTCTTTATAAAACGCGGTTTTTGAGAGCTGCCTGTTGGCTTCCGCAATGTAGTCATCGGCATCCATGACAATTAAAGTAGAACTCATGTCTGCCTTTTTTATAACGATATCGTCTCTCTTTTCTAAGTTACTGAGTGCTTGTTTTTTGCATTTCGTGATTTTCGAAATGGTGCGACTTTCTTTTGGTAGCTGAAGTTCTGCTTTTTTGATGGACTGTTATAAAATATACGACTCCAATATTCAAGATTTACTGCAAGTGGGCGTCCAAGGTCTTGTCTTTTTGAATTTGTCGTAGAAATCAGAATCCGAGTCTGAATCTGAATGCTCAGATTTTATATTGTCCTCTTGTTTTCTTTTAACCGCAGACGTCTGAAAAAAAGCATGCATGTCTTCTTTGAATTGTTTTACATTTTGAAGGCTTGGAGATGGACCGAGTTAGTTTAAATATGATAAAGTATCAACATCAAGTAGTTTCACGACAAACTCGAAAATCGATCATACGATAGAAGTAACCATTTTCAAGCCAGATGGCTAATACTTCCCTTCTGTAGCACCTGTTGGTGCTTGATTTTTTATGGCTTTTACAATATGTTATGTTTGTTTTGTTTTCACCATTTACAATCTCTGATTGTATGAGATCCTTATACTGTGGATTTGTGGTTATTGAATGATGTTTCCATATTCATTTTAAAATTTATTTGATTAATTTGACAAAGTAAATGCGTGACAAAATCTAAATAATCTCGCAATACAAGTCCGGATTTACAAACGAAATTCCCATGTTTTCCTCTTTGATTAAAGTCATGAAATTTAAAATTCAAAAGTTTGGTTTATATTCATAATTTTCAGAATTTTATAAAGTTACTATACATTTGTTTCGTTTCAGTATTTCTACAGCATTGGGTCAACTCCATTCTTACATACTGCAAAAAATCCGCTGGGAATAATCCAAAGATCCTTTTCGTAGCAACACATAAGGATAAGATCCCTCAGGTAAAAAAAAATATTTGAACGTTACAAGAATAATTTCAATCAGATTTGGATGATTTTGCATTCAGCTTTTTGACCCGTGGATTGAAATGTTTGGTTCACATTTATAATTTGCAAGAAAAGACTTATCTAAATGCAATATAAAAAGTGTCATTTTTTTATTGATTCTTTTAGATGTGATGTTTGTTTTACAAATTTTTTTTTTTTTTTTTTTTTTTCAGGACCGTATTGAAGAAAGACGCAGTGCAATGTTTGATTCCGTAGATAACTTATTTAGACAACATGAAGGACACAGACATTTAATGTTACAACATCGTGTGTTCATAAACGCAAAAGACAAAAATGATCCGGAAATAGTCATGCTAAAACAGATAATTACCGATCTAACCTTTAGTCATCCTTGTTGGGGAGAGCGAATGCCGAATACTTGGGTTCCGATAGAATTAGAGTTAGCCGAACTTGTTGCCGAAGGAATAGAGATTATATCTCTTCGCGAGTTGGAAGAATTAAACCAAGCAAGTGAAGTTGCCGTTCTTTCTAATAAAGATCTGAAATCATTCTTGCTGATACAACACTCTCTTGGAAAGATCATTTACTTTGACACTCCACAGCTAAGAGACTATGTCATTATCAATCCTCTTTGTATGGTAGACGTGATGAAATCTTTTGTTACAGGTATCTTACTATGCATGCAGTGTAATTTGTGATGCAATATGTTAGCCCTTTGCCAATGATTTATTTAATAGCACGTCACAGTGACGTCAAAAACATAAAAACCAAATAGATGTTATTTCAGAATAAATGTACTTTGGAAAATCTTAAAGAGAAAATTGCTTCTGAAGCAACCTATGATCAGTTTCACTGAATTTTATTTATCAGTTGAAACCCATCCAATTACAGCATTTTGAATATTAAATTAGGGACGAAAGTTTATCACAACACTAGTCATAACGGAAGCTTATTCGGGACACTTTTGTTGGAAAAAATATTTTTTATTGCCCATAATCGCTAAAAACTTGTGAATAAACACAATAATTATTCGTTTAATCGCAAAAAATGCTAATAAACGCAGTAATTCTTTCGTTTAAATGCACAACATTGCGAATAAAGTTTTGCGTTTACAAACAATAATATGTTTTCATCAAAGTGGTCCAAAAAGCCTCCCAAGTCTTTTCATTGGTTTAATTTAAATGTTATAATATACCTTAATATTTTCGGTTGTGTAAATATGCACATATTGACAACTATTTAAAAAATTGATTTATTTTTTTAAAATTTTTTTCTTGAATCAAAGGGACAGGGATACGTATAAAATAGCTCTGCTCACAGTTTTTAAATATTAATATTTATTCACAATACACCAAATGCAATGGTATAGAGACATTATAAAACATGTATTTCTAGTATTCAAATTGTAATCTTAGGTCAATTTTGTGAGCCTTGTCCTTTTGTTAAGAAAATGGTTCATAAAATGTTTTCATGTAACGGCGTCTTGTTTACTAAAATAGTAGATTTTGAGACAGAGGTCGCCTGTAAGAAAAAAAAAATTGATGAATGGAACTTTCAAGTGAGAAAGGTATGAAATTCCCTGTACAGTTAGATAAAGAATTTAAATTGGTTTGTCATATTCTTTATTTTTTGTTGTCTTTGTGTTTCTGAGTTAGACAATTATTTGATCGATTGGTCTTATGTCTAGTGAGCAATTTTTCAGCTACATCAAGATGAGAACAATATGTTTTTGCCATGTCTTTCAATTTCGATTTTTGTGGTCTTCGCTTCCCTTGTTCCTTTGGTATTCTACTGCCGTTAATCCAATACAAACAATAAAAAATAGAAAGAAAGGTAATTTGATGTGACCACCGGGGAAACAAGTTTATTACCATTGGAAAAGAGAAGTAGTTGGAAGTGATAGGACATTTAACTTTCTTTACATATTTTAAGAAAGGATATGGAGTAAATGAACATGAGACCATAACACATATGTTAACTCTAACTGCAATAATTTTAATGAGCTGTATGGCAATTTCGGAAATTTATTCCTCATCAGCAGCACTAGAACCCAAACAAAGGAAATCCATAATTTCAAAAAATGAAAACCAAACGAAATCCGAATAATCAGTAATATCAAATATAGCTAAGGACAAAACTACGATGATGGGAGTTACGACCCCATTGCCCCTCCCTAAATCGAAAAATTTTGAATTGCTGTTTATACTTCTGGGTGCGTGTCGATCTCCATAAAGCTCATGTACAATTGTAAGCAGCCACGCTTTCCATTTAGCACCATGTATTGCTGGACACTACCCTAGCAACCATCTGCCGTCGTGTTCTAATTACATTGCTATAGGCGTTATAGAAGTACTTTTGAATAATTATTTAAAGCAAATTAAACTCTTAATCATTTATTAATTTAACCTTCGTGAAAATATGCTACGTTACTGAATTGTTCTAAAATAAATACGTTCCTTCTTCAATAAGAAAACCATATGACAACAAATGGCCAAATCAGATCACAAAATACATTTGTGCATTTCTTATCTTTCAGATATGCAGTTTTGGCCGTCCTATGAAGAAGGAAAGGCAACTTTTCAGGAATTGTCAAAACATGGAATAATTAAGAAAAGCGACATATTTTCACTCTGGCAAAGAGCTGCATTTTGTCAAATCCTTCCATACAAGCAATACGTTTTCGATATGCTCGTTCATTTGGATATTTTGTCTGAGCAGCGCAGATATGATTTAAACACAGGAAGTCGGTTACCAGATCAATATTACTTTGTTCCTTGCATGTCGACAAGGATTAACACGACCGACTATTTGGAAAAGGAGTGTATTCCTCGTAGAACTATTGGTCTAGCTTTTACCTTCAAAGGAACAGTTATACCACCTGCATTACCCAATCGACTTTTAAGTGCCTGCTTGAACATTTGGACCTTAAAAAACTATAAAGATGTCAACATGCTTTTCGCTGGGTTTGTTCTTCTATCATATGATAAGTCGCATGATATTTTAGTGTGTGTAAAAAACAACAGAATACTGTTGTTTATAATACACAAACGGTCAAAAGGATTAATAGTTCGTGATATTGCTACAGGAGTCCGAGAATGTGTGCACACCTCATTATTGAGAATTTCAAATTTTTATCAACGATCCATCACTGCTCAATTGTCAAATGAATCATCACCTTTTCATGTGGAACATGCTTGCTCAGAACTTCAGTGCTACATGCCAGAATCATGTTTGTTGAACAACAACGAGCTGGTTTGTGTTGAGCACGGACACAAATACGAAATGGATATCTGGTATCAGGACAAGGTAAACAGTTTGGTGCCTTTGCATCCATCGTGTCAAGAATAACAAACTATATGCCTCCTCTTTTGCATTAAATAGACACAAGCGTCGGAATGTAAATCTGCAGAAACAAAATTTATAGTAACTTTGGTATTGAGTTATTTTATACCAGGGATCGATGTCTCTGTTAATGAAGCGTTAGTCTCTAGGTGGATTCACCAGATTTATAGTTAGCAATGCTGTTCTGGTCCGAAACCCGATTTTATTCGGAAACTGGCATTATCTAAATGTTTGTAAATTTTATCTCAAGCAAAGGAGCATTTTATTTGGTCCAATCTCTCTCTAAAGCTGATTTTGTCTATCAATTTTTATCCTATTGGTTATTTGTTGTCTTCCAGATTTAGTCATCTTTTTCTAATTTTTGGCTCAAAAGATACATCAATTATAAAAAAAAATAACCATATGCAGTAACTAGATTTGCAGTAACTCCGATATTTTTTCATATACAAGTTTAATCAAGGGGTAACACCAACAATTCGCAGATAGTCATTTAATTAAATAAACAATAACGTGATATTGGTTGATTACATGGTGATTGTTGCAAATTTCGACAGGAAATTAAACAAATCCTAAGGTTATTTTCAAATATAACAGGAAGCCGGATTATCTTATCGAATTAAAAGACACAAAGTAGGGCTAAAAACGTTCACAAATGAGGTCACTTAAAACATGAATTGTTAAAATAAATATCTCATCACAGCTTTAGACAAACCACCGTAATGTGGTTGTGTTTTCAATTTATAATCATGTGATATATACATGTGATTACTTCTAAGTGATCTTTACATATGTTGGTACATATGTGAGGGTAGTGGAATTATATTTGATGTTAATTGAAAAGGGATAAAAACATTTTCATAAGGAAGTCGCATATTTTGTTAAACAACACACTGATTCAGACTAATATTGTAAAGGGGAGCATGTCATTGACTGCTTTTAATTGTTACTTTACTTGTATTTTAATTTGCTTTTTTCAATGTTTGGATAACATTTATGTTGAAAACCGAAATAAAATCAGAATTTAAGAGAGCATTGATACACTGTTATACCTGGACCTGTACCTCAATATTCATAATTCTGGCAGTCTGAAAACAAAACTACTACAGACCTGATTAATTCCTCTTTCAAATATTCGGACTTCCCGTTTTTGAGAGCGATATTCCCCTATCCCCGGGATATGGCATCTTTATTTCACCGATCATTTGCTATTGCCGTTTATTTATTGTACAGCTTTTTTTTTAAAGCATGGCAAAATCAAGGTTACATGAAAAAATGTTGCAATTGTCATTGCCTAAATTTTACGGTCGACACCATGACAGATCTGTACAATGTTTTATTTAATAAATGACATTTTTGATTAGATCCAGAAATTAAAAACGAACTGACAAAAGCAGAAAATGACGAAACCGGACCGACAATAGGACAGGTGCAACTCGTAGTGCAGATCATGCTTACCTTTCCGGAGCATCTGATGATATCTTCAGTTTTTGTAGTGATTCACACTGCATGTTGTTTCATTTTTTCTGGTGTTCCTGTGTGTTTTTTGGCGTGGTTTGTTTTTCGTGTTTTTGTTATGTTGTTGTAATTTTCTAAAAATCTAAATTGTTATGGTTTGTGTTTTTTAATTTTTCAGTTATATGTACATCCTTTCCGCTGCGGACATTCATCTGCCGATGTGATTCTGAAATTGCTTTTTACAGAACTTATGAAATATAGCTAAAAAATATCAGACGTTCTTAAGATTTTGCAAATTTTTTTCACAAAAGCTGGAAAATTTTATTCGTGTTTTTAATATTTTTGTCGTAATTATTTTTGGTTTGTTGTGTTCGTCACATTGTTTATGTTTGTTAGTTTATGTTTGTTTTCTTTGTTTTTTTTTTCTCTTTTTTTGTTGTTTTTCTTCTTTATTATGATTTTCAAAATTTATCCAAGCATTGTTTTGTTTTCAATATCAAAGCTTTAATTGAACTTAATACCAACTATCTGTTATTATTTTTATCAGGACAAAGAATGTTGTGAATCGAACTGCAAAGGTACGTTAGACTACATGTAACAGTGAGTATTCCTCACCTTTTCTTAAATTGGGGATATTGTAATAAAACTTAAGATTAACTGGGCGGAGTTTGCCTTAAACTTTGAACTGGGGTAAATCTACTTTTTCGGTGTAGTGCCAACATTAGGTGTTAAAAGATTTCAATCAAATTAATCATTAATGATCATGTAGTTATTTGCACATGTTGTGTAGTGAACACTTTTCAAAAACAAATAGTTTGTAATTTGTATGCCCCGAGATATCAATAGGAACATTCACCAATCAAACAATTATTGATCTATTAAAAAGATCACCCTGCATTTGGTCTATTGTACCTATTGATGTTTTGGAATGATCAAATCATGAATGACAAGTAACTCCGCCCAGTCAACCTAAACTTTTCTTACAATAATAACCTTGCAATTTAAGGTGATTGAAATGATTATATACCTTTATGCTATATTCTTTTAAAGGAAGCCAACGTTAAATATTTACATATGTCTTTCATTGAATGGAGCTTTGGTGTAATATCACTAACAATAATATCTACATGGAAAAAGTCAATACCTGTAGAATAATCCCAGCTTAATAAAAAAAAATATAATCCCATAGAGCATATCCGCGTATTGTACAATATCAAAACATTTCAAGAGTACACTTTGCATATTTCAATTACAATATGATTTGTACATTATTTAATGAAATAAATGAATCAACAGCCGCATCAAATAATGCCAACTGGTGGAATTTTAGTCCCTGAGGGTATTCACCAATCCAGTAGCCAGTACTTCGGTGCTGGCCCAAAAACCGATTTTATCTGGAAACTTACAATTATTTTTTTTTTCAAAATTTTATTCAAAACTTAGGAGTATCTCTCTCCTGCATAGCCTTGTCCATAGCTGATGTTGGCTTTACTATTTACATCGTATTGGTATTTTGTTCTCTATTAGTCTTTACACAGATTGTGGTATATGGATTTCCAATATTTTGACTTTATCTGCAGTGAAGAGACATTAGTTGTCGAAATGCGCATATGCAGAATCCAAATTAACAGCAACTTCAGTATTATGTTTTTTGTACAACTGACTTAAAACATGGCATTGAAAGCAACGTCGCTGTTACCGAAACGAGTGGCTTCTTGTTATGTAATGTAAATAGGGGTAGTAACAAAATTACCGAACAAAGTGGTAAAGAGCAGAAGTCCATGAAACAAAATCACAAATTAGTTGAAAACCACCGGAATAATTGTCGACTGCAATGGTCCTTATTTAGTACAGGCATTTCAAAAGAAAAGGTGGCTTAGAACGGTTTTATGGCTAGCCAAACCTCCCATTTCATTGCGGAAGTGAACGGAAGGAACTCAAAAGGTCATAGACAGTAAAAAGAAATGATCATCTCAGTATTACGTGAAGAAAGAATCTTGTATCGGAGTTCGCACCGAAGCTTCAAATTTTTGCCACAAGGGACTGATATCTATTTCAGAACTCTTTAAATGATCGTATGAGACGGAATTTTTTGAAGCCTTGATTATTAAGTCGGTCACGGAGATAACTGTGTCTAATGAGAAAGTCTGAATAATTTGTACTGGCTCTCGCGTAAGAATAAGCCGTGAAAAATACACTCCGTAAGCAGGAGAATCTGGAATATTACTGTCCATGTTAGGGAAATTGAAAACTTTGAAATTAAAGCGCCCCTTTTTTTCATAAATTTAGGTACTGAGATGTCGAGGGGTAACTCCAAAAAGATGTAGATCTGGTAGTTTCTGTCGTTTCTTTTATCTCTAGTTCTGGCGGATATATTAATTAGATCCATTTAGCAAAGGGTGCATTATTGATGGAAATGACATCATCAAGATATCTATAAGTGAGATTGAATGATCTAGCATCTTTTATTTTATGATCTTTTACGAGATTCTGCGAAGAAATTTAGTCTCGCAAGAATATAAAAACAAGTCTGCGAGTAGAGCAGCACAATAAGGTGCAATTGGTATGCCATCTAGCTGTTGATATATAGCACCTCCAAAGTAGAAATCAAGCATATCGCACACCTGTTTATCATTGTCGCATTCTTTTTCTTTTAAATTGGTTTTTTGATAAAAATTGGATTTATAACCTTAAACGCAATTTTTTTTAAATCGGCAAAGGCTTTTGTAATGGTACTTCGTGATTTAAGTTTATCATGAGGAAGTGTGGTATACAGTGTAGAAAAATCATTTTTTGAGGAACATATTTGAGAAAATTAACAGGATTTAAGATTTTTCAATAAATCCTTCGAAGTTTTAAGCATCAACATGCGATTAATGTCTTTTCGGTTATGACTAGTTTCACAATATGCTTGATGCCTGTC
Organism: Modiolus philippinarum; assembly: GCA_002080025.1. Classification (NCBI taxonomy): domain Eukaryota; kingdom Metazoa; phylum Mollusca; class Bivalvia; order Mytilida; family Modiolidae; genus Modiolus; species Modiolus philippinarum. The sequence continues at coordinate 99,714 of MJUU01041938.1, read as the reverse complement.
TTTGACTGCAGACAAAATCTTAGTTATTGCAATTGAAAATCCAGTAGTTGAGCAAGATGAAGATCCTGCGATGTATCTCTCATTTAATGGATTTTTGTGTAATTTTGCAATTGGTAACCAATATAGGTATGGCAGGTCTTGATTGTTATTTTTAAGTCTCCCAAACGAAGTTTGGGGAGACTTATTGTATTTAATCAATTCCTATTATTATGTAACCCCAGACTTTGTCGGGTGACATGTTGTTAATCTACGTTTCTTCTGATTATTATTATTATTATTATTATGTCACCTCAGACGTAGTCGGGGTGACATGTTGTTATTCTACGTTTCTTCTGATTATTATGTCGCCCTAGACGTAGTCGGGACGACATATTGTTTTTTGTCCTTTTCTTTGTTATTATTTCGCCCCAGACGTAGTCTGGACAACATATTGTTTTGGTCTGTTTCTTTGTTATTATTTTTCATTATTTCTTCTTTCTTTCTTTCTTCATATATTTTTGTCCGCCTATTTTCTCAAAGATGCCTGGACAGAATTCATTCAAACTTGGCACAAACTTAGATTACCATAAGAAGATGTGCATGCACCGACAAAAATTTTCAAAATGGCCGCCAAATTGCGTCAAAATTTCAACTTTGTTGGAATTCAACGATAATTGATTTCTGGGTAGATTTTGATTTAGCGAACAAGGTGGAATCATCGAATTGGCTGCCAGGGGCGGCATCAGCTATTGCTTGCAATTGTAAATCAAGTTATTATTCTTTTTTCTTCCAATATTTTTGTCCGCGCCGTCATTTTGAGACGACTTGATGTAATCAAATGAAACTGGGCAAGAAGTTAGATCACCATAAAGAGTTGTGCGATCCATGAAAAAAAAAATTCCAAATGGCAGCCATTTCCAAGATGGCGGCCAAAATACGTCAAAATTTCAACTTTGTCAGAATCAATGAAAATTGATTTCTAGATAGATTTTGGAACTGCGAACAAGCTGGAATCATCGAATTGGTTGTCTGGGGGTGACATCGGCTATTGCTTACAATTGCAAATCTAGTTATTATTCTTTTTCTTCTTCCAATAAATTTTGTCCGAAGGACTATTTTGAAATGCCTTGAAGTAATGGAATGAAACTTGGCATGCACTTACATCAGGATAATGAAAAATGTTTTCCGTGAATTTTTGTTTTCAAAATGGCCGCCAAAATACGTCAAAATTTCAACGTTGTCGGATTTCTACGAAAATTGATTTCTAGGTAGATTTTAGGGCTGCGAATAAGATGGAATCATCGAATTAGTTGTCTGGGGTGACATCAGCTATAACTTGCAAATGCAAATCTAGTTATTATGTGACCCCAGACGTAGTCGGGATGACATGTTGTTATTCTACGTTTCTTCTGATTATTATTATTCTTTGTCTTCCAATAATTTTGTCCGCGTGAATATTTTGAGATGGCTTGATGTAATCCAATGAGACTTGGCATACAGTTGGATCAGCAAAAGGACTTGTGCTTTCCATGAAAAAAAAATTCAAAATGGCGGCCAATTCCAAGATGGCCGCTGAAATAGGTCAAAATTTCAACATTGTCGGATTTCAACGAAAATTGAGGCTGCAAATAAGGTTGAACCATCGAATGGAGAGTCTTGGGTGTCATCAGCTATTGCTTGCAATTGCAAATCTAGTTTTTTATTTTTCATCTTCTTGTCTTTCCGCCTCAAAATTTGTCCTCGAGTTTTCTCAGAGACCACTGGTTGGATCTTGACCAAACTTCACAGGATGATAGACCCCTATCCAAAAAGGTGTAATCCGGTCTTGGAATTTTCAAAAAGGCCCAGGTTGCCATGGAAACGGTAAAAAAGGCGGGAAAATGAAAGTGCTCAGAATTGGATGAAAATTTAAAGGAAGGTTGCTTAGGACATGAGGAATTGGTTTCTGGTCTCCAAGACTTCAAAATGGCGACTTTTGCCATGGAAACTTAAAAAAGGGCGGGAAAATGACAATTTTCAGAATTGGATAAAACTTAACAGAAAGGATGTTTATCTTTTAGTGATATGGTTTCTTGTGTCCAAGACCTCAAAATAATGACCATTGCCATGGAAACAGAAAAAAAGCGGGAAAATTAAAAGTGTTCAGAATTGAATGCAACTTAACAGACAGGTATACGTTCTGTGGAAGTGATTTGTAGCCAGGATTTCTGATTTGGGGGTTCGTTTTGGAAGACTTTTTGATCAGCATCCTGATACAGTTATAAATTTTTAGTATAGATATTTAAGGAGGACATGAATGACCTGTAATTGGAAAGATTTCATCTTTGTCAAATGAACTATTTTGTATGTAGCACTACCAGGTGTATTGTGATCAATGCCTAGTGCTTTGATGAGGCAGTTGTTATAATGTGCTTTACATACAAAAAAGATATTATTAGAAGCTTTTTTCCGCGGGTGCAACAACATATGTGTCATTTAATGTAGAGAGGCACACACTTGCTAATGATCTTCAAATACAGACTGAGGTCGATTGTTAGCACATCTGTAGAAATTTGTTTTCAATGATCTTAAGATCGACAGAAACGACATGGCCAGGAGAATTGAAAACAAAAGGAGAGGCGGGACAGTCGCATGTCAGAGGAGATTAAATATAATTCTCAATGTCTAGGTTTTGTATTCCCTTTTTGTAGTTAAAAATTCTCCTGCTAATGGTATTTGTATTGCTGTAAGATACTATAGGTGTGGATTGATCTTTGAAATAAGGAAGGATTTAGAAGTGCCTTCTTCTCAATTCAAAATAATACTTATATCAATAGCATCTTCATGTATTTCCTTGTAGGAAAATGGAATATGAATTCTATTCCTGTCTTTGCTTAGAAGAGATTCGGTCCTTAGAGGTTTTAATAAACTGAAAGACGCTACGCTAGCGATGACACTGCATAGTCTGTATTCTGAAGTGAAAATATCTCCACCTCCTTTCTGGAGTACAAAATCTCGTAATGTTTTTCAAAACATGAACGGGAAGAAAAAAAAACGGTAATGTACGAACAAGATCTAATCAATCTTATCTATAAAGTAAGTGAGAACCGAACCGTCAGTCTGAACAGAACAATTTACGGACAATGGCAACGTCGGAAAAACGAAGAAACGAAGACATAACATGAGCACGGCACAGAAAAGAAAATGAAGACACGCACATACACAAAAATGAATAACACGGACCCAATAAAAACCATGGAGGAGATCAGGTGCACCGGTAGAGTAAGCATCTCCGTCTTCTTATAAGACATCCGCCGTGTTAAAGGTTAATTACAAAATTTTCAACTTTTATCGTTAATATTATTAATATTTGTTTTTTTTTCTTTGTATTTTTTCAAATAAAATTTAATCATGTTAATTGAGAAGTCGTTCAATACATGCATTTTTAAAACAGTGATTTGGTCCAGTGCACACTTTTATCCGCTCGATTTTAAAATAGCCGTATTTGACATTTTATAAATAGATTATACCGACCTCATATTAAATAAAATAACGAACATGGCTTTCTCTATCTCAATTTATAGGTTTTTCTTTGCAGTTTAGGGACATGTTTTGTTGACACAATTGTTTTCTTCTCTACCGGTTCGAATTTTCAAAATGTTTGTTAGACCTATTACCATCGAAATATATTATCGCTAAGGGGCTCTGGGCGAGTTAGACCTTACATTTAACTGTTGCTCGGTATAAAATATTGACAAATAAAATGTTTGGCCATTTTCTAATCCATATAGAGACCGCTCTCAAAAATCTTTATCTTAATTTTGATAATACTGTATGTTTGTTAACACGACAACTTATACCCTACGAGTTTGAATAAAATGTATTAAAGTATACAGAATAACCATAAATAAATTTAAGACTAAAGTCACGATATTGGCGTGCCACAAATACAAAAAACTATACAATGAAAGCCCCATATTTTACGAAAGGATATGGAGTAAATGAACATGAGACCATAACATATATGTTAACTTCAACTGCAATAATGTTATTAAACTTTATGGCCATTTCGGAAATTAATTCCTCATTAGCAGCATTAAAATCCAAACATAGGAAATCCATAATTTCAAAAAATGTTTAAAGTGCATAAAATCAGTAATATCAAATATAGCTAAGAACAAAACTATGATGGAGGGAGATTAACCGTAGGTTTTTGAATATACTTAAACTTAGATAATAGTAATAAAACAAAGTATACACATCAGATATTATTTCATGTACAAGTATAGTTTACTTATAGGTTTTTAATACACATTTACCTTGTTTTATTGTAATGGTTGCAGAATACCCGATGTAACATAGAATCAACGTTTTATCCTATCATTATTCCTGCAACTGATTTTTTTTTCTCATTGGCTACGCCTGCAGAGCTCCTTGACCCATCTTTTTAAATTACGTTTTGTCTTATTCGTTCTTTCTCTAGATTGTGGTCTTGAGGTTTGTATTCTACCTTTATTGGGTTTTATTTGCACGTTTATTTTACAATAGGGAAACGAGAAAGAGAAGGGGTGGTTTGGGTACGCATAAACCGGTTTAAACCTACCGCTGGCTCTTACTAGTGTGTCGGTACAAAGTCCCGTTATCCCAAGTTTCTATCGTTGTCTACGTTTGTCTTTTGTCTTTTTATCTATTTATTATTTTTTTGTGCAGTTCCCTAGTACATTGTGGCATGTGAGTGTAATTGTCGACCATTGTAAGTGTTTCATGCTATCTTTGCTATATTAACTGTTGGGAGGGAATGCTTTATCTACTGATGCAATCAGGTAATATTAAAAAAACATGACCGCAAATTACTGTAGACAAAAGTTGTGGAATGCCACGCTTTATTCAGTATAAAAACCAGTTCTGTATTGAACGTTAAAACAGCATACTCCATTTAAGTCGTAAATATTTCCTGTTCCTACTCATTTCTCACCTTTTTCAATAGCAATTAAAACTTGCCGTCCTTGTTTTTCGTTCTACCCTTATTTATTTTGTCTTTTCATCTTTAAATTGAATTTCCTGTTCTTGTCTTGATAAAGCTGTAATATTGCTCACTGGACACAAATTTCTAACTAATTAATCAATTTGCCCTTTTATAAATTTGGTACAAAGACAAAGCTGAAAAAATAATCTTTGTGTTTCTATTAGAATAACACTCTTATGGTATATTTTTTTTCCAAATTTTCAAAAGAATATGGAGAAAATGAACATGAGACCATAGCACATATGTTAATTCCAACTGCAATTAATTCTGATGAGCTGTAAGCCTTACTTTTTTCGTCTTTGGCTGTAAGCCTTACTTTTCCGTCTTTGATATGTCATGTCTAATTTGTACAATGGAGGCATAAGGGGTCGAAATCTATAAAGCTAATAATAAATTCAGCTTCCATACTTTGTCATTTTAATCGGAGTTTACATACATCTTTAACCTGTATCGAAACATATGCACTGAAGTTTATACATTTTGTTGAAATGTTTTGGATTTACTCATTTGTACATTAAATCCGAAAACATTTAATTCAGCTCAACTGTCAGTAAATTTGGCTCTAAATTTGGCTACGGTCAAATTCAGAATTAACTTGATTTTATATTGCTATTCTTTAAAAGAGTAAGGCACATTAATTAAAAGTCTAAACTATTTAATTCGAATACTATGATTGCCTTCGTGTGAACTTGGCCTTTGACTTTGAGGTCAAATGACTTTTGTTAGCTCTAGGACAGAGCTTTTTCATCTTTTGATTTAGACTTAAGATGTATAGCATATGGATCAGCCATAATAAAGTTTGTCATATGATATCATGACCTTCAAAATACCATGACTTTTGACTTTGAGGTAAAAAAAACCATTGGTGAAGTGTTTGCCTGTCTTGGGCATAACTTTTTCATTATGCACTAAAGTTATTTAGTGTGTGGATGTGTAATTATAAAATGATGTTTCACTATAGTGACCTCCATGTAGCTTTGACCTTTGGTCTTTAATTAAATCAAATTTTTTGACTTAGAAGGTTTTGTAGAAATTAGTGAAGGAAAGATAACAGAAAACACTTACAATAGCCGAACATTACAATCTCATGTCACAAACCACAGGGAACTGCACAAGACAAAACAATAGAATGACAACAGACACACATAGGCATAATAAAAACTCGGAATAGCCGGACTTGGTACCGGCACTAGCAACTCGGTTAAACCGGTTTATGGGCACCCAAACTTCCCCTTTCTCTATCTCGTTTCCCTATGGTATAATTAACATACAAATAAAACCCAATACAGGTAGACCACTAAACTCCAAGAGCATAATCTTGAAAAGGAAAGAATAAGACAAAACTTAATTTAGAAAGTTTGGACAAGGAGTGCTCGCCGCTAAACTGCCGGCTAGCTCAAGGAGCCTAGTCTGCTGGTAAAACACTGTCGCACTACGGAATTAAATTCAAATTCAAAAGCTCAAGAATTGTTCTCGCTGAATTACTAATAGAAGTTTCTGCTTAAAGTTTTGCATCATTGCATTTTTATTCCATTCTTGAAAACTTGCCTTCACATCAATGTTTGATTAAGTGGACAAAATCAAAATTTGCAATTTGTCTGAACATTTCAATCACACTGACGAAAAATTGAAGAAAAAAAAATCCCCATTCATCAAATTCTGAGTTCCAATTTTGTCAAGAAGTTCTTTCGAGTTGAAATTTTTCAAAATGGCAATATTTTTAATATTTGGGTAAAAAAATAACGATTTTTGAGAAGTTTAATTCTAGACATCAACCAGATTTGACAATTTGCACAAATGTTCCCAAAAGTTTCCAAAAGAAGCTGACAAAATTTCAAACTGATTCATCGTGGTTCACAGAAGATAAACGTTAAAGTAATACCTGTCAATGGGAAAACAATGCATTCCGAGAAACAACCCAGGCAATTTTTAAGTCCTTATCATTCATGGATGAATTGAAAACCGGTCCCAAAACTTTCAGATGGGAAAATGTTTCACGGGGTCAAGCTTTGCATTGGACAATAAAGAAAACCAACCATGCGTGAATTCGCGCAAAAATCCCATCCGTCATGCGTAAAGTTGTTTCTTTTTCCCCGCCGCACCGCGACGGTTAGACCTAGTGATGGTCTCGGTCCGTCTGTCTGTCTGTCCGTCAGTCCGTCCGTCCATATGTCACACGGAATTCATTCAAATTTTACAGGATTGTTAGTCACCATTAGTACTAGATCATATCGCATCAAAATTTTGATTCGTCGAATTTTGTGGGAGTTATGGAACTTTGATTATTTCAAAATTGGTATACAAGTGCAGATCATGCGGACGCAACTCCTCAAAAACTGCTGGTCGGAATTCATTCAAATTTTACAGGATTGTTAGTCACCGTTAGTACGAGATCATATCCCATCGCAAATTTGATTCCACAAATTTTGTGGGAGTAATGGGACTTTGTTTTTTTCCATCATTGTTTTACAAGTGCAGATCTTGTGGACGCAACTCCTCAGAAACCACTACTCGGATTTCCTTCAAACTTGACAGGATTGTTAATCACCATATGTACTAGATCATGCAATTAATTTGAGCAATATCGGACTGCAACTTTTTGGATAATAAACATTAAACATGTTTGAAATTAAAAGCTGGATATTAAGCAGGAGTAAATGAACACAAATGTTAACTCCAACTGCAATAATTTTCATGAGCTGTATGGCCATTTCGGAAATTCATTCCTCATCAGCAGCACTAGAACCCCAAAAAAGGCCATCCATATTAAAAAAATGTTTAAAATGCATAAAACCGAACGAAATCCGAATGATCAGTAATATCCAATATAGCAAAGGATAAAACTACGACGAAGGGAGTTAATCCTTCGGCTTTAGAATGTACATCATTTTAGACAATAGTTCCTTTTACTTCTAGAACTTCTATAATACATCAAATTAGCTTAAATATGTACATCAAAACACTTTTTAATGGGTGTCTTAAACTAAAAAATATGATATGAGAAGTCATAATTTTAAAAAGGGAGATAATAAAACCAAGGAAGGTAATCAACTTATTCACTATTTCTTTTGCAAAGTTGTCAAAGCTTCACAGAATGATACAATGAAAAAAAAAATAGAATTAAAAATTCTAATTTGGGTAAATTTCCTGAAACTCTCAAAAGAATTATTTTTTTTCGGGATTCTACTTAGCAACAATACATACCTTTCAGTGATAGCTGTTTTCTTTTCAAACATGTTTTTATTTCAGCAATATGTATTGCTTAAATTATAAGGAGAACCCCTGCCCAGATTTTTTTTGGAATGGTGGCCTGAAATGGGTTGTAATGGATAATGGAGCTTTATGTTGCCACGGATGCCAAACCAGAAAATTGAAATTTTAGAAACAAAGTGTTCTGCTAGATATTTTTTACAATAATAAAATGATTATAAGGGGAATTCCTGTCCATGTTTTTTTTTTCTTTTTTTTTTTTGCAAGGGGAGGAATGTTTGATTTCAGCAATATGTATTACTTAAATTTTAAGATGAACCCATGCCCAATTTTTTAATGGTGGTCTGAAATGGGTTGTAATGGATAGTAAGGGGATAGTAACTAGATTATGACGGGAACCCCTGCCCATTTTTTTTTTTTTTTTTTTTGAAAAGGGAGGCTAGAAATGTTTGATTTCAGCAATATGTATTACCTACATTACAAAGGGAACCCCTGCCCAATTTTTTTTTTTAAAGGTAGTCTGTGAGGGTTTTAAGTTTCTTGTGTGGCGGGGGACATATGGCTGCGCGTAGCAATCTTGTTTGAAAGCTTGTAAAATTACAAGTAAATTGGCATTTACATTTGTTGAAAAAAACTGTAAAAATTTTTTTTGAGTTTTCATTGGCACTCAGTGAATAATTCTATGGCGAAGGCTTGCATTTTAGTTGCTTTTGTCATTGGTTGCATCAAATTGTCATGTTTAAATTAGTTTCCATATTAACAGCTTGTAAATTTATTAAATATATATCAACCAAAAAAAATTATGGAATAAAATATCCAAATATTTTTACATATTCAGCAAAGTCCTTAAAAGAATTCTAACAGATATGTTTTTATTGAAATTTTCATTATAAAATAAAACCAACTGCATGGCAATGCTTATTTGGTTTAAACAAATTTGCATTATCTTTTGAAACTGTTTTGCAATATTGTTGTGCCGATTAGTAAAAAAAAATATTTTTGATATTCTTGAAATGTTTCATCAGCACTTCTTATTTTGATCAATTTTGAACATTTTTTGTATTGTACTAAGAATATATTCTTGAAATATTTACCCAACACATTTTTAAAAATGATTAAACAATGTTTCCATGAAATATTTAGGCTAAAACATTTTAAAAGGGAAAAATAAGACATTGTCATTTCATTATAAAATATTTGAACTTTATTAACATGTCATTCGGTTTGTTACTTCAAAAAATTGTGAAAGTGTAGTTAAAATGTTTAATGAAATGCTGAACTACATAATATGTACATCAAGTGCCAATGATTTCATTACGTTTCGTTCTTACGTAGCAGTGCAACAGAATAAAAACATAATATCATAATGATTTAAAAATATTTGGAATAATATTATTTAAAATGTCTTAAGCAATGTTTGTGTAAATGTAAAAAAAGTGAATAACAGGAAACATCTACAATGGCTGAAAATTACAATTACATGCCACAATCTGCCATGGAACTTCGCAGAAAAAGCCAAAAAAGACAAAAGACAAACATAAACAACGAAAGGAACTTGGGACTTGTGTCATGATATTAAAATGTTTAAGTACTGTTAAAAATGTTACCCTATATAGTTGTAAAACATTATGTTAACATGCTTCTAGGACATTATAAAATGCTTTACTAAAAGTTTTTCTAAATCTGCATATTTTTTTCTAAATATGTTTTAAATGTTTGAAAAAAAGAACATGAAGATGATTAAACGTCTTCGGCACAGTTCAGAATACTTCAATAACAATGTTTTGACGAACTATTAATACATCTTAAATGAAATGTTTCTGAATTGGTTTGCTAGCTTGGATATATGTAGTGACGTTTTTCCCTTTTTGTCAATGCTCCTCACAAATTTTGATCCTGCATTTGTTTAGTAAAGATATAATATTAAGGGTAATATTATGTTTACGTTTGCTCTTACAATCATCCCTACGGTAAAACAAAAATAAATGTTCATTTTCTCAAATACACGTTCTAAAAACAATTCATTTTTCAAATCTGAATATCACCGCTTACCCGTATTAAACTAAAATCCCAAATCAAAGGTGTTTTCAAAAGGCTTTTGCTGATTGAAATACAATGTTTTAATTTGATTAAAATCCACATTTTTTCAAAATTCAGTTTAAAAGGAAAAGTATACGCCATGAAAAACAAGTCTACAGTATGCGTGAAGGTCATGTTGATAATATAGTTGCACATTTAGAGTTGCTTTTATCAACAGCAGGTTTGGATATTGATGCGCACGAATTGTGTGTTCACCTATTGTGTGTTCACCAATTGTGCAGACTTTCTCTCAAGGTATAGTTATGTCCGAGACCTCCTTATCAATAAATTTTCCAAATTCAAAAAATCCCTCTAGCGATTATTAAAAAAATCCTTAATAGATATCAGCCCCTTGTGTTATTATTTCGGTCCGAGCTATTATTCAAAATCGATGGCTTACTTAGTACTGCGATGAATATTTCCTTCCATGACCTATCGATAGCAATTGCTGTTGAGTTGCTACTGGGAACTTCCACAAAGGAAGGGGAGGTTAGGTTTGCCACATAACAGGTGAAACCAATTATGTCTTTGTTAATGCCTGTACGACGTCAGGACCATTCTGTTAAACAATTTGTTCGAAACTTTGCATCTGCTTTGTCTTCTCCCTCTTTTGGATTTCGGCACTTGACAATTCTTTTGTAATATTGTTATAACCCTCATTTAATTGTTAAAGGTGTTAAAAAAGTCAATAAGTTTACACTTGGTAGTTGTCAAATGAAACTAACTTCACGGTCCCTGTGGTCACGCCATAACGGGAGACTTGAATTTCATCGAAAACCTGTCTCTCCGTGATATCCTTGCAAAGGGACCAACATTCCGTGAACTACGATCCATCAACTGGAAGCAATATTTTATTCTCCATATGGATTGAACGTGATCAAGATGAAGACCTTGATTCTCTTTAGGAGCAATGTCGATGTTGCCAGATACTTGTCCTCCATCCATGACAATAATGCTGTTGTTCCGGCAGATAAGGTCCCTAATATAATCATTTTCATATGTAAAAATAATTACATCAATTTTATTTAGAAACTTGTAATATCTTAATTTTAGAACATTTTGTTTAAAACTAAGGAGTATCTCCCTCTTGCATAGCTCTGTTGTTAGCCGATTTTGGCTTTTCTATTTAGATTTTATTACAGTCCTTGCTTCAGTAGCCGTTACTAAAAGAGCGATCATTAAGCGATCCGTCAGCCGTCAACGATCATTCATCGATCAGTGATCGATCAGTCAAAAATCCGTCAAAGTCTGACGGATAGGAAAAGTAATTTACGTATTTGACGGATACAATACGTAAAATACGTGAGTGACGGATGATTGATCGGTCCTATCCGTAGCTGACTGATTGATAGCCTTACGTCATCTTTCAAGTGAATACATTTTGCGAAATAATATTCTCGTTTCATTACAAAAAATGAATTTAGAATTGTCACGTGAGAATTGTAATAACACCTCATGCATGTTAAATCCGTACGTTAAGGTTAATATAATATTTACTTGATATTTCTGCTTGTACGTAGGAAATGCACAGTATACATGTATAATACCGTTTGTCAGAATGCCTTAAACTTTGGAAGCACATCTACTTTCAAGAATCCTCGAAAAGAGACATATTTAGTGTGATAACAAACAATATTAAAATTATATATACAGCTGGTTAAACGTTCAATATAAGACAATAACAGGAAAGAAAACATGGGTGAAAAAAAAGATTTTACCCATTCATATACGAAAGACTCGGAAATCAAAGTTGTCAAACTCTAAATATGCTAAAATCATTAAAATTGTGTTTCATAAAGTACAAAAATTCTTCAAACGAATAAAATTTTCAAAAAACTGAAATGGTTTTGGTCATTTATATAGACTGTGGATAAATCACACACTCAAAATCTAACTTTTCACCCCCTACATATGCTAAAATTCATTAAAATTGTGTTTCGCAAAAGATAAAACTTCTTCGAAAGGATATGATGATTGAAATTTTCAAAATAATTAAATTGTTTCGGTCATTTTTATAGACAGAGTTTAAACAACACACTTAAAATCTAACTTTTCAAACATAAATATGCTAAAATTTGTTAAAATTGTGTTTCGCAAAAGATAAAACTCCTTCGAAAGGATATGATGAATTAAATTTTCAAAAAATTTTAAATTGTTTTGGTCACTTTTATAGACAGAGTTTAAACCGGAGACTAAAAATCTAACTTTTCAAGCCTTTTATATGTTAAAATTCATTAAATGTGTGTTTTGCAAAAGATCAAACTCCTTCGAAAGGATATGATTAATAAAATTTTCAAAAAATTGCAATTGTTTCGGTCATTTTAATACATAGAGTTTAAACCACAGACTAAAAATCTAAATTTTCAATCCTTAAATATGCAAAAATTCATTAAAATTGTGTTTCGCAAAATATAAAACTCCTTCGAAAGGATATGATGAATAAAATTTTCAAAAAAATTAAATTGTTTTTGACATTTTCAGCTAGATTCGCGTCTTCCCTGATTTGACATTACCGGTTTCGACTTTACCCTGAATTGACCCACTGACAGTGTGACGGGTGCTGTGCACAGAGCAGGACATGCTTACCCTTCCGGGGCACCTGATGTCACTCTTGTTTATTGAGAGTTCACACTGTTAGTGCTTTAGTTTTTTGTGTTGTATATGTAACGTTCGTGTCATGTGGTGTCTTTGGTCTTCCGTCTTTTGGTGTTCTTGCTTTTGCCTTGTCTCTGGACTTTGATTTGTGTAATCTTGTGCTTTGTTCCTTCGGTATTCTACTGCCGTTGTTTTATCGACAGAGTTTAAACCGCACACTAAAAATCAAACTTTTCAAACTTAGATATGCTGAAATTTGTTGAAATTGTGTTTTGCAAATGATAAAACTCCTTTGAAAGGTTATGATGAATAAAATTTTCAAAAAACTGAAATGGTTTTGGTCATTTATATAGACTGAAGATAAATCACACACTCAAAATCTAACTTTTCACCCCTTACATATGCTAAAATTCATTAAAATTGTGCTTCGCAAAAGATAAAACTTCTTCCAAAGGATATGATTAATAAAATTTTCAAAATATTTAAATTGTTTTGGTCATTTTTTTTGACAGAGTTTAAACCGCACACTAAAATTCTAACTTTTTAAGCCTTAAAGTCTAAAATATGTTAGAATTCATTAAAATTGTGTTTCACAAAAGATAAAACTCCTTCGAAAGGATATGATGAAAAAATTTTCATAAAATTTAAATTCTTTTGGTCATTTCTATAGACAGAATTTAAACCACAATCTAAAAAATTAACTTTTCAAGCCTTTAATATGTTAAAATTCATTAAAATTGTGTTTCACAAAAGATAAATCTCCTTCGAAAGGATATGATTAATAACATTTTCAAAAAAATGCAATCGTTTTGGTCATTTTTATAGCCAGAGTTTAAACCACAGACTAAAAATCTAAATTTTCAAGCCTTAAATATGTTAAAATTCATTAAAATTGTGTTTCACAAAATATAAAACTCCTTCGAAAGGATATGATGAATAAAATTTTCAAAAAAATTAAATTGTTTTGGTCATTTTTATAGACAGAGTTTAAACCGCACACTAAAAATCTAACTTTTTAAACTTAGATATGCTGAAATTTGTTGTAATTGTGTTTTGCAAATGATAAAACTCCTTCGAAAGATAATGGTGAATAAAATTTTTTAAAATTTAAATTGTTTTTGGTCATTTTTATAGACAGAGTTTAAACCGCAGACTAAAAATCTAACTTTTCAAGCCATTAATATGTTAAAATTCATAAAAATTGTGTTTCGCAAGATAAAACTCCTTCGAAAGGATATGATGAATAAAATTTTCAAAAAAATTAAATTGTTTTGGTCATGTTAATAGACAGAGTTTAAACCGCAGACTAAAAATTTAACTTTTCAAGCCTTAAATATGTTAAAATTCAGTAAAATCGTGTTTCGCAAAAGATAAAACTCCTTCAAAAGGATATGATAAATAAAATTTTCAAAAAAAAATTGTTTTCGTCATTTTCGAAGATCGAGTTTAAAACGCAGACTAGTATTATGCAGTTTAAATACCTAGTTCTCATTCACAAATACATGTAAATTAAAGATTTAAATTGAAACAAAATTCAGCATTCGTAATTTAATCAAACTGTTTCTTTATATTCGAAAAAGATTATCTAACAACCTGGAAACACACGAGAATATTATGTTTATTCGTTTTGTCTTAAAATTCCAAATATTTACGTATCCGTCAAACGTGATTTACTGATTGATACAATGCGAAATTGACGGATGCGATCAGTAAAATACGTTTACATCCGTAAAATACGTTTACAAAATCCGTAGAATACGTACACATCCGTTATTCATGGATTCGTCATCGATCAGTGAAAAATCAGTCTTCAATCAGTCAAAAATCCGTCATCAATCAGTCAACAATCCGTCAACAAGTAACGGCTACTGATACAAGGACTGTAGTTACTTGTTCTCTATCAGTTTTTACACGTATTTTGGTTTATGGACTACTAAATGTTTTGATTTTATCTGCACTGAAGAGACATAAGTTGACGAAGTGCGGATATGCAGAAAAAAAATTCACAGTAACTTCGGTACTGTGTTTGTTATTGTTTCAAGAGGGAACTATGTATTGCTTACATCCAGGGCAATCCAACCTACACTGCTACTTCTCTGTCTAATGGTGATATATTACAGAACCATAAATCTGCTTTGCTTTCCTTTGGCATTCCCACCAAAGATGAAGACACTCATCTCCCTTCTTTGTACTGGGTACCAAAATTACACAAATGCCAATACAAACAACGGTGCATCGCTTTATCTGCAAAATGTTCTACAAAACCTATTTTCAAGCTGTTTACCTCCATCTTGACAGCCGTAAAAGATGGCCTTCAAAAACACTGTGATAATAGTTTTTCAAGAAGTGGTGTAAATGAAATATAGATATCTTAAAAACCGTTAAGATCTACTTGACATCCTAAAATCAAGATCATTATCAAACTGCAACAGCCTTAAAACTTTTTACTTCTCTACATTTTATACTACCATTCCTCATAACAACTAAAATCTCGGATGAAAGACATAATTCATAGATGTTTCTCCAGTAAGAACGGCGAACGAAGATATAAGTACATGTTAATTGTTATAGGCGGAGAACAAACATACTTTGTGAAATACGACATACAATCACAGAAATAATACACAGAAGGAAATGACTAAAATGTTAGACTTACTTGAATTCCAATAAGCATAAACTGTGCACCTCTGTTTTTCCACTCTTATGAGGCTAAATTCATTGAAGTGCTTCTTCCAAAAAAAAAATAAATAAATAAATAAAATTAAAAAAAAACAAAAAAAAAAACAGGCCCAGCCCTTTAATTTTATCTTCCTTTATACAGTTGATATTTTATTCCAAAATAACCCTCGCTTTGGTGATTTTCTTCATCTTATCTATCCAAAAGAGCTCGTAATTAAGGATACCAAAGACACTTCCACATCGGCCTCGTTCCTCGACCTTCATGCTGAAATTGAAATTGAAATTGAGGTACATTCCAACTAGGCTGTAAGACAAACGTGATGACTTAACGTTTCCAATAGTCAACTTCCCTTTTCTTTGTAGCAACCTTCCAAAAGCACCAGCATATGGATCATTCGCTACTCAAGTGCTTGTGTTCGATACATTGACTTCCTTGGTAGAGCTCGGTTGCTTATAAATAGACTACTTAAGCAAGGGTATGTTACCAGAAACTTAAAGTCATCACTACTGAAGTTTTATGGTCAACATTACGATCTGGTGGATTGCTATGGGATATATGTTTCCCGGATGACAACAAATCTTCCCCTTTTCAAAGTTCGTTTTTCCTATACCAGATTTGACTATACAACAGGAGTTGACATGTTCAACACGACGGGTGTCCAATAGAAAGCAGGAGATGCTTACTCTGCCGGTTCACCTGATCTCACCGATGGTTTTTATTGTGTCTGTGTTGTTAATCTGAATGTCTCTCTTCATTTTTCTTTTTGTCCCGTACACATGTGGTGGCCTTGTTTCTTAGTGTTTCAGATGTTGCCATTGTCCATGGATTGTTCGTTTTTTTGACTGACGGTTCGGTTCTCTCTTACTTTACCCTCGAAAGTTGTCAATAGAATTTTGACCTCAAAAACTTTCGAATGAATGATGGGCTATTGTCGTTAGCCTCATTATCGTCGTGCGTTTTTGTATTTACAGTTTTAATTGAGTTAAATAATTTGTCCATATAGTCTGATGATGCACCATTAACTTTTGGGATGTATTTTATGTTGATCTTCGAGCAACCTAGAGGCCCTACGGAGTCAGTTTTGATACATGTGGCATGCAACTGAAACTCCTACATTTTGTTTTATTTAGAAATTTAATTCTTAAATAGAATTATTACTTTCAGTCGCACAAAAATATTCCAATCTAGATATAGTGACAATTGTGGCATGCTTACACGTTTTTGATTAAAGAATTTGGTTTGGTAGTTGAACTAAAGTGCATATAGTCTGTAGAATAATAAGCGTTGGTATTTTCAGGTTTCATGTTTGGTAAAGGTCCATAAAATTTCGAAGATTAATATTTTTGGCAATTTAAGCATAAATCATATATTTTATCAGTTTTCAGGTATTCAATATAATTATAAACACTTAGAATCCAACATACATGAAGGATTTTATTTTCGTGATTTCCTGCAATTCTCAAAGACTGCTAAAATAGAATTCTAGCAAGAACATTTTCAATTAGAATTCAAATTTCGGTCGATGTCGTTTGGATATGAAAATATATGATTTCAATGTTGGTATATTCCTAACAATTTACATAGCATTTTTTTTTTAAATTCTACTCAGCAAGAATGGTTTTTAAGTAAAAGAAACAATAGATGGATTTCATAATATTCGATTTCAATTTTGGCAAATTTCCTGAAATTAAAAAAAAAATTCTACTAAGTACCCATTCTGTAATATTATCTTTCAATTGGAAGACACAAATTCAATAATTGAATTAAGATACTATTCGATTCCAATTTTGGTTAAGTTTTCTAAAATTCTTAAAGAGATTTTATTTCTTAATCCTACTTTACAACGATTCTGTAAGAACTTTTTAGAAATGGAGAACATATTTAATACAGTACTTTGATTTAAAAAATATTCGATTCTAATTCAAAACGCTATTACTATTATTAAGTCGAAGCATTGCTTATTGTTATACCTTATCTCAAACCGAAACAACCTGTTAACCGGTAGAGCAGTTTTCAGTCTGTTGACCACAACTTAACTGTTGACCACCTGTCTTATTTTGATTGGTTCAAAAACATCACGCCCATATAACGTGATCTCCTATCGTCTGCACAACCAAATTGGCGACGTGAATTGTATTCAGATGAAATGGAGCGTTTGCAATTCCATAGATACAGATGGATACACCAAAAAATATTTTAAAGACTAAAACACATTTAACAGGAAAAGGTATAACAAAACAGTTATAGACTGGGTCCTCAAACAACAGCTGTTTAGTTTGACCATCTGACTAAACTGTTGCAGTCAGCCCTCGCACAAGCAGATATGTTTTGATTTTGTTTGGCCATTTTGATCTTATCACGATCTTAACTAGCTTAACGCAATTTTGTGTAAGATATACAGTCGTTCTTCAAGATATTGCTTTCAAGGACGATCAAGACCTGTTCAGTTTATCAAGATCAAACAAGATAATTGCGTTCAAGGACGATCAAGATATGTTAAGTTTGTCCAGATCAAACAAGATCAAAACAGGATCTTGTTTGATCTAAACTTAATTCGTCTTGATTGTTCCTGAACGCAAATAACAAGTCAATCTTGTTTAATCTTGAATTACTTAACACGTCTTGATCGACCTTGAAATCAATGATCTTGAAAACCAACTTAAAATCTAACACTGTCTTAACAAAATTGTGTTAAGCCTGTCAAGATCATGATAAGATCAAAATTGCCAAACAAGATCAAAACATATTTGCTAGTGTCGGCTTCGTGCAACAGTTCGTTCATCGGGTCAAACAAAATAGCAGTTGTTTTCGGACACAGTCAATAACTGTATAATATTATCAGTTTCACAATCTCAAATTCAGCATCAACAATGAGATTACACAACATATTTAAGTAAGATTTACCTATCTACATTACAGGCTTAAGTGAAGATGCTATGAGCAGCAATCCAAGTGATTCTGAACTTCTTCGTCTGTCGTTACAATTCGACCCTGATACAATGCGTGACTTAGCAATATGCATTGGCATCACTACAAGGGAATGGAATACCCTCTGCAGAGACCACGATGATGGAATTGAAAAAATCAACTTTCTTGCATTGATTAAATGGAGAGAAAAGAAATTAGGAACTTATAAACATTTAACCACAGCTCTAATCGACGTAGGGGTGTCTCCTCATATGCTATGTCAGGTAGAGAAATTGCATCCACTATCATACTTTTTAATTTAGCTTTTTTATTATTTTTGAATTTCTAAATTGTGACCACCATTTATAGTGCCCTCATCTAATGTTTTTATTATGCCAAGTTTTCTACCAAATGACTCAATGAGTGCCATGTTGGTGTTTACATGTTGTGATTTTCTTTCTGTTGGTTGATTTTTGTTTTGTTTTGTTTTTTNTTTTTTTTTTTTTTTTTTTTTTTTTTTTTTTTGTCGGGCAACGGATGACAGTAATTTTTAGAACAGCTTGCCAATAAATTTTATGTTTGCTTTCAATCCTGCTTTCAAAAACTGTCAGGGATGAAGCGGTGCTCAAAATGCAGCAAATAATTACACCCAAACCGGTGCTTGGGACCGTCTTTTAACTTACTACGAGATTTTAGTAAAGCTCATTGCTAAAGGCCTCACGGTGATTTCAAAATGAAGAACAACAATAAAAGCGTTATTTGATTGCCTGTGTTTAGCATTTATTTGAAAAGACACATGTGAAGTTACTCCATGTCCTTTCGTGGTTTTTTTTTTTTTGTTATAATGATGACTTTCAGAATGTTATTTAATCTACTAAAACATCAAATCAAATGCAGAAATAACCGATTTTATACGACCACAAATAGTTTGAGGTTATATAATGATATGGCGCTGTCGTCGTCCTAATCTTCGTTATTGTCGTTATCGTCGGCATCGTTTTCTGTCGACACTTTTGTTTTGGGTCACAACTAAGGTTCCAATTGATCAATCCTTATGAAATTTTAGCACAATGTTCCTTGGCACCAAAAGTAGGCTCGGATTTTGATGTGGTGTCTTTCAGTGTGCTCCCAATGAAATTTCCAATTGGTAGTGTGTCAACGGATTTCACGTCGCATGTACCGTTCATGAGATAACACTAGCAGATATGTTTTGGTCTTGTTTGGCCATTTTGATCCTATCACAATCTTTACAGGCTTAACAAAGTGTTGTTAAGACAGTGTAAGATCTTAAGTTGGTTCTCAAGATAATTGATTTCAATGAAGATTAAGACGTGTTAAGACAGTTTAAGATTTCACAAGATATACTTGTTAATTCCGTTCAAGAACAATCAAGACGAATTCAGTTTGTTAAGATCAAACAAGATCCCGATTTGATCTTATTTGATCTTGACAGACTTAACAAATCTTGTTTGATCTTGAAAAACTGAACAGGTCTTGATCGTCCTTGAAAGCAATTATCTTGAAATATGATTGAATACCTTACACTGTCCTAACAAAATTGTGCTAAGCTTGTCAAGATCGTGATAAGATCAAAATGGCCAAACAAGATCATAATATATCTGCTAGTGTAAATGGGCTCAAAAAGGACGAATTAAAAATATATTCTTTTTACTCGTCGTCCGATTTTTGCAAATATTTATTTTTTTTATCGGAATTCGATGGAATTTTTTCTTTAGATTCCTCTTGATGTGCGCTTTCAGAGGTATTGCAACAGATTATTTAGCTCCTATGTTTTCCGAGCTATAAGGGGTCAAAGGGGCTGAAATTGCAAAATCTTTATTATTAATCTGATTTCAATAGGATTTATGTCTTTGGATTCTTTTCTTTGGTAGTACATTTAGTATGTCAATAGATTTGGCGTATCCCTGAAAGTTTCAGAACTTAAAGGGGTCAAAGGGGCTAAAATTGCAATTTTTGAAAATATGTGAAATCCTTATATTGAATCGGATTTCGATGGATTTTTTTCCTTGGAATTATATTGATGTCAGCTGTCAGTAGAATGTCAACAGATTTAGCGTTACTATCACAATTTACGTTCCCTTGTTTGTTTCCACATAATAACGGTTTCAAGCTCCTTATTGTGTTCATCTACTACCGTGTCAAGCTCATTACTGTGTCATTACATTCAATAAAATTGTTCAAATTTATGTAATCGACATGCTCATTTCATATCATGCTGCGCTCGGCGTAGCCCTTTATTTTTATATAGTAACGTATTTCTCTAAACTCTTGGTAAAATATAAAATGTTAAATACAAAAATAATAAAAAATAAAATAAAAAGGCATACGGTGCCCGTTCCCCCATACTTATGATTCAATTGCGTTTTTCGTCGTTCGAAATATTATTACAGATGTATATTTTACAATAAGCAATATAAACATGAACAAGGAGAAAAAATAAGAGTCTTGTTTTTTACTGATATAAAAACATATATCCACCAACTCAATTTATATTAAAGTTTTACCATATTTAACTCACTGGCAATGCCAGAGTGAGCTTTTTCCATCGCTTGGCTTTCGTCGTAGGCCCGTCCGTCCAGACTCATCCTCAAAATCTTCTCCAATGAAACCTACTGTGCTAAATGGAACAAAACTTCGACTTACTCATTACTAGGACATCTTGTTTAAAATTCGTTATTTTCTATGTCCCAGATCAAACAACATGGCGTCTATTACTGTAAAGAAGATCATAATTTTAAGTTGAAGTTGTTGACAAATAACTTCAAATATGAAAAAGAAAGAAAATGGATTAAATGTCAAGGAGACAACATCCCATATCCAGGTTAAAACGACCCAAAACAAAGCATCTAGGGGTCACCGTAAGGTCTTCAACACAGTGAGGAACCTCACACCATATAGCAAGCCCTAAATGGCCCCAAAAGGGTAAAAAAGTGGATAAATCAATGGAAACATGCCACATCCAATAACCCAAATATCAAGAAACTAAAATTTTATAAGAAGACACGGACAAGTCAATCACCAACATATTCCTGACTTGGGACAGGCGCAAAAATTGCGGTGGGATTAAATTCGTTTTCTTGGATACAAAAAGTCCGTTACAGATACTAAAATCTGAAATAAGATAAAACTACCTAGAATCGTGGGTTCTACCCATCCTGCAATTTGGAAGGAAATTCGAAAACCCGAGCAAACCTATTGCCCCTTTTCCGTCAGTTTTCAAAAGTTTGATATTTTTTTTTTACTTTTATTTAAATAATTCTAACAGACAGAGATTGAGTTTGAAATGCAAAAATGTTCGGGATATCAATATCTACCCACATGAAAATTAAAAGAAAATCGAAATAACAATAAATAGTTCCTACCCTTTATTTGTCAAATTTTAAGTGATTTTATATATTCAGTCTTATATTTCAAAAATAGTTCGAGAAAGAGGTTAAGTTTGAATGCAAAAATTCAAAGAAAATCCCAAAGCCTGTTTAGGAGTTTTAGATTTTTTCGTCATTTAATTCCTTTCGTCATATTTAAAAAAAAAACAATTTGGGACAGGGGTTAAGTTTAAATTGCAAAAATGTTCAACATGTCAAGTACTACATTTTATTGAACGTAGTCAAGTTGTCCGACCACATTCAAGATGACCGCCACGGGGGAACTTAGTATAACATTTGACTATATTGAAAAAACTTTTCTAAGATTTCGTTCTCAAAAACTTCTAAGCCTATTGGAAACAACCTTGGTCACAATGACCTTTTTGATAAATGCCAAGATAGCCGCCAGCATTCAAAGGTCTTCTCTGAAACAGCAAATCCAGTTGGATCCAAACATGGTCTCTCTAGTCGTTGGGTGGTTCCCCTTAAGAAATATGTCGTGCAAGTCCGCACTTCATAAAAAATGGTCAAAAGTGGAACACTGCACCTTATGTGAAACCACATTATATGATCTACTTTGAAATAACAATGTCTATTGAAAGCAAACTTTTTCATTTTAGTCCTTAGTCGTCCTTTTCGAAAAAAGGCGACGAGTAAGTCTTCGCCATAGCCAAAATGGTTGTCAACAGGAATATAGTTCAACTTTAAAGCAAATATCACAAGGGTTGTAAAACGAACTTGAAAGTAATGCCCGTTATTATTTAGGTTAATTCGACTGTCCATGACAGCCACATTCCAGGTGAGCGTTGCAGACTCTTGAGAGCCTTTTGTTTGGTTTCAGGTTAGAAGAATTAAGAAACCTGAAAGTAGTGAGTAATTATTGCAAGTAATTCAAAAGCATTTAAATATCAAGTAATACTTCAAAAATGCAGATTGTTTCTAGTGCAAATAAGATCATGTGGCATATATTTATATGTTCAAGATTCTCAGTCATTATATGTATATAATTATTATAATCTCTTATCGATCGAGTTCAAGATTTATAACATTTTATACGTCACTAAATTTATCTGGGGCAATCAGTGAGCTGTAGTACGACATCGAATACGCTCTATTTAAATGAAAGTTATTAGACACTGATGAAAGTCTTGTGTAGACTGAAAATTCTGTCCTGTGTGATTATAATATTATTTATTATGTAACTCTTATAAGTTGACATCTTTGTGGGTATCGCTGTGAAATCTCTAAGACTCTTATAATTGTTCATGTTTTCACTGTATTGTCATTTCTCTACGATCCGATACATATTAAGGTCCCTAGTTTGTAAATTCTTTAAGACTTTCTCTCTCTCTCTCTGTATATANTATATATATATATATATATATATATATATATATTTATATATTGTTTATAGATAACATCTATAACAAAGCAACAACACCAAAATTCCCGACGTACTGGATCCGACAGGATACACGCTTTGTGATTAGTAGTGTCGAGGAATGCATTGGAAATTTCCGATACGTTGAAATTTCCAATGCATTCCTCGACACTACTTCAACGCTTGCCGACGAAAAAATTAGCTTTGATCTGCACACAAAACCGACCGATACACACGCGTACCTGCTACCGAGCAGTTGTCATCCAAGACACTGTGTCGACGCAATTACATATAGTCTCTCCACAAGACTACGTCTGATATGCTCAGATGAGCAAACTTTCAACAATAGGAGCAGAGAACTTAAAGACCATTTAGTTAAAAGAGGTTACAAAGCACACAAAGTGCAAAAAACAATTGAAAAGGTTTAAACTTTAGAACGAAAACAGTTGTTACAATACCGAAATAAAAAGAAAAGGAACTATCGAATCCCATTTGTTACGACTTTCCATCCACAACTTCCAAATTTGTCAGTTATTACACGTGAATGCATGCCAGAACCACCACTTATATCTTTTCGCAGGCCCAAGAACTTGAAGGACATGCTATTAAGGCTAAACTAAAATCACCTGTAATAGGACAATTCAATACCTGTCGAGAGAAACGTCTTTTATGCAAATACAGTCTTATAACATCGACATTTAAGAGCACAGCAACAGGCGAAAAATTCAAAATTTTCGGCAATTTGTCCTGTAAATCCGAAAATGTGCTATATATATTTACGTGTGCGGTATGTCAACAGCAATATATTGGTGAAACAAAAAATTCACGAAATCTCCGTATTAATTTACATCGTAATCACATAAAGAAAAAGGAATTAACACAGGCAACGGCTGTCCATTTCAACAGCATAGGACATAGCTGGACAGACATGCAAGTTATCGCAATTGACCAAAATAAATCTTGGAATGAGACAAAGCGACAAGCAAAAGAGCGGTTCTAGATGCAAAAAAATCAAATCCAGCTTGAGTATTAAAACCTAACTTTTTGAGATGATTAAAATTCTAAAAGCAGCAGGAAATTTGTGTTAAAATTTACAAATAACACATTTTCCAATTGCAGATATTATTTCTTCCGGACTCACAGACAATGTCTTCAATTATTGATTTTGTTAAAAACTTTTCGATATACAGTAACTGACAAAAGTATTTTCTTCATCTCCCTCCGGGCATTCATCTCGTATTACATTTGCAATAACCAGCGTCTACAATGTAGCTGTTATTGTTTTGTTTAGACTTTTTTGTACATAGTTTTTTTGTCTGATTTAATTTTTTTTATTTTTGTTGTGGTTTGAAAAAGGCCCGCATAGGGGCTGAAATATTAACTGTATTATTTGTGACTGTTCACTTTCGTCTATTGTTTGATATATATATATATATATATATATA
>MJUU01041938.1:0-54184 GCA_002080025.1 Modiolus philippinarum | reverse complement strand
TTTTTTTTTTTTTTTTTGCGGTTTTTCAAATAATTTTATTTTGCACAGTATTGAATTCGCGGTTGCTGGTCGAGCTACTAAATCATCCAATTGCATTTATTCCAAATATTTTTATTAGATAATTGATATATGCAGCCTAAATTATATGTAAACACACAAATAAACTAGAGGCTCAGATACTGAGCCTGAATCGCTCACCTTACAAAATGCTTACAGCAGGTGATGAAAGTGATGTTCATCCCATAGGATCCTCTGTTAAAATATGCTATTTGCTGGCAATCTTGTTTTTTATCAAATCAAAACAATATAAGCCATCTTAGTTTGACTGAATTTGCTTCAATAATTTAAGAGCATGTAATGGAAAAAATGTTTAAATTATGGGTACCATTCTTAACCAAGTTCGATGCTGGGGGCTATTTTCTTTGTCGGATCCAATCAAAATGAGAAATCTTTGTAAAGGACCTTCCATACATCATTTATGTAAATTGCTTGAATTTGCTTCAACAGTTTCAGAGGAGATGTTGAAAATGATGTTTTTCCAATAGGGTCCTATGTTAAACCCAAGTTCTGCGCCGGCGGTCATGTTTTTTATGGGATCAAAACGAAATGAGCAATCTTTGTAAAGGACCTTCCTGTTAAGTTTGGTTGAATTTGCTTCAGTGGTTTCAGAGGAGAAGATGAAAATGTGAATTTCCCGTAAGGCCAATGTTGAACTAAGTTCCGTGCTGGCGGCCATGTTTTTGTCGAATCGGAATAAAATGAGCAAGCTTTGTAAAAGACCTTTAGTGCATCAATCCTGTAAAGTTTGGTTGAAATTGCTTCAGCAGTTTCAGAGGAGTTGATGGAAATATGAATTTTCCCATAGAGTCCTATGTTAAACCTAAGTTCCGCGCTGCCGGCCATGTTTTTTATCGGATCGGAACGAAAAAGGACCTTCCATACATCATTCCTGTAAGTTTGATTGCCTCAGTGGTTTTAGATGAGAAGATGAAAATTCGAAAAGTTAAAGGACGGACGACGGACGCCAAGTGATGAGAATACCTCACACTGACCCTTTGGGTCAGGTGAGCTAAAAAGGGATTTTTTAAATTCAAAATAACATTTTTATTTACTGGTCCGATCAATTCATGCCATGGATGAAATTTTCGAGAACACATTTTGGCTTCAAACAAGTGTTGAGATATTTTTATTTTCTCTCATGGTATGCTTTCGCTGAACTTGATTACTCTTTTATTGAGGGGCCAACTCCGACCTACCGTTGGGTGTGGGGTTTCCTCACCGTTCATTGAAGATCTTATGGTGGCTTTGAGTTGTTATTGCTCCCCTTAGGGTCGTTGTCTCTTTGACACATTCCCCGTTTCCCTTCTTTTTCTTATTTCATAGCTTACTGAACTTTCGAAGTTGAATACTGCAAACGGGTAACGTTGAAACAGATTTGTATTGGTACAATGATTTTAACAGAGGCGTTCTGAATAAAGTCTCAATACAGTGTTGGTACGGTGACAGTGTATAGGAATAGTTTATCCGGAGGTGTCCGGAATGAAATTTTGGCACTGATGGGCATTTCGAGGTCACCATAGGCATTTCCTGGGCAACATCGGCATTTCGAGGGCACATCATGGGCATTTCGCGGGTATTGTGGGCATTTCGAGGAATCATGGGCATTTCGAGGGCACACCATGGGCATCGGTGCCTCAATTTTGAAGGCTCTGTTGGCACCGTCATTTACTTATCAGAATTAAAAGAGAAAATAAAGAAATACACTTGGCCATAAGTTAAGGACCACCCATATTTCAATTAAAGCTGAATTTTAAATAGTAAATTTAACATTTTACATTTCAAGAAATGTTTTAAAATTACTTTGTGGTGAAATTATTCCAATTACAAGAAAAAAATGTAAAGGTACATTAGGCACACAAAAAAAAATGCAAATTGAATGGCTATTTGAAAAGTTGGGTGTAAAATGGGTGTCAATAACAAGGAAACAAGTTTAATTGAAATGTGCGATTTCTTGTGGAAATTCATGTAAGGTAATATATAATCTTCAGTTTTAAAAAAGAGACGATCCCACCTCCTCCCCCGATAATCATTTTATGAAAGTTTGTTCCTGAAGTGACATAACAAAAATCAAAAATGAGGCTGATTTATTTAGTTAGTATTGGGACAAATCTCTCCCATGTCACAACTTTCTGTATTCCCTGTCATAAAGGAATTGGAAAGATTTTTTTCTTCACCAAAATAAATATCAATATGGTGTTTTAATATTTCTATACAAGAAAATTAAAACTTTCTCTAGAAAGGGAATACTATCCAGGTTCTGATAATCTCGAATTTCGAAAACTCATATCAAAAGTTTAGAATAAGAGCAGCGTCTGTGTAAAACATATGCATTTTTGACATTTTTTGAAATTATGGATTTCCTTTGTTTAAGTTTTAGTGCTGCTGATGAAGAATAAATTCCCGAAATAGCCATACAGCTCATTAAATTTATTGCAGTTGGAGTAAACATATGTGTTATGGTCTCATGTTCATTTACTCCATTTCCTTTCGTAAAATACAACTGAAAAACATTTTCTTAGTCCATGGGCTGGAATTACCCCCGTGCACTCCCACCACTTCCCAACCCCACCCATTTTTTTAAGTCCGCATACATCCCCTCTTCAAAATAAAACATGTTAACCCGAGCATAACCTGCACGCACTTGTGGAATAGGGCCCATTTTTAAACCCACCTACCAAAATTTAGGAAAATTTCGTTTTTCGTTCAAGTTTTTTCTTTCAGTTGCTTCAAAATGTTGACAAATTGGTTCCTAGTTATAAAAACGATGCATCAAATTATTGCTTATTGTATAAGCTTTACAACAAACCCAAATTTTTACAATTTCTATGCCAAATACCTTCCATAGCGCCATTAAACGTATCCATACCCTATGAAATATTTAGGAAAATTTAGATATTTTCGTTGAAATTGCGTAAGTTTGATGGTCTAAAGAACCCGAAGTGCACCTCGATTCCCAATTCTGAACATTGTTTTTAGTTTTTCAATCTATTTTCTTGAATATAAAACATGTTAACATAATGTTTACATATTCTTAATGACAAAAGTTTTATTTTCAAATAGACCAAATAAATGGATCTTTGAATATTTCCGATTTTGGCTTTTGATTTTTGCATTCTTTTGCCCAATATTACTTTTTAGTAAACAAATATCATTTAAAGTAGGTATCAAATGGAAGCTTATTATATGGGCTTTACAACTATTACAAATAATCGTCATTCTTATGTAGTATAAACATCATACACAAATAAAACCTACCCCTACCCCAACACATTTACTGTAAAATTGCATTTTTTTTGTCTATGTAAGCATAAAATTAACCAGAACACGCAACATTTGTGTTGTATATGACAATGTTTCATAAATTATACCATGATTTCGTATTTTAACAGCCATTTGTTGACTTAAACTCAGTATTTTGCCTAAAGTTGATGAAAAATGGGAATTTTCAACATTTCAGATTTGCCCAAATTTCACTGTTAAATCGTTATATATGCCAAATCTGGAGGATATATCTGCAGATATGCCAATTAATTGTTCTAAGCGATACATTAGTTGTCTGAAACATTGTTAAAAAAACAATAAGTGTTTGATGTGACTCAAAATACTGAAAATCTTACCCCTACCCCAACAAATTTTCCTTAAAATGGTCATTTTTTTGTCTATGTTCGCAACAAATTAACCCCAACACGCAAAATGTGTGTTGAATATGACAAAGTTGCATGAATTACATCACGATTTGGTAATTCAACAGCCATTTGTTGACTTAAACTTAATATTGTGCCCGAAATTGATGAAAAATGTTTTTTTTTTTAATTTCAGATTTCAGATTAAGCGATATATTAGTTGTCTGAAAACATTGTTTAGAATATAAAGGGGTGTTTGATGTGACTCAAAATACCGAAAATCTTACCCCTGTCCCAACAAATTTTTCTTCAAATTGTCAATTTTTTGTCTATGTTCGTAACAAATTAACTCAAACACGCTAAATGTGTGTTGACTATGACAATGTAGTATAAATTACATCCTTATTTGGTAATTTAACAGCCATTTGTTGACTTAAACTTAACATTGTGCTAGAAATTGATGAAAAATGGGATTTTTCAATGTTTCAGATTTTCCAAAGTTCACTGTTAACCCGTTATATATGGCAAATCTGGATGATATATCTGTAGATATGCCAATTAATTTTGCTGAACAATACACGAGTTGTCTCAAAACATTGTTTAGAATATCAAGGGGTGTTAAATGTGACTCTGAATACAGGGAATCTTACCCCCACCCCAACAAATGTTCCCTAAAATTGTCAATTTTTTGTCTAAGTTCGTATAAAAATAACTACAACACGCAAAATGTGTGTTATATATTACAATGTTGCATGAATTACATCATGAATCGGTATTTTAACAGCCATTTGTTGACTTAAACTCAATATTTGGCACGAACTGATGAAAAAAGGGAATTTTCAACATTTCAGATTTCTCCGAAGTTCATTGTTAAATCGTAATATATGTCAGATCTGGAGGATTCATCCACAAGTATGCCATTTAATTGTTCTAAGCGATACATTAGTTGTCTTAAAACACTGTTTAGAAAACAAGGAGTGTTTAATGTGACTCTAAATACCGAAAACCCTACCCCTACCCCAACAAATTTTCCCTATGATCTTTTTTTACTATATTCGCATAAAAATAACCAAAAACACACAAAATCTGCATTGAATATAACAATGTTGCATAATTTCTATCAAGATTTTTAATTTTAAGTCCCACTTGTCAGCCTAAACTCAGTATTTTGTACAGAACTGTTGAAAAATGGGAATTTTCAGCATTTCAGATTTGTCCAAAATTCACATATAAATAGTTATATGTTGCAAATCTGGAGGATTTATATGCAGAATTGCCAATTCATTGTTCTAACCGATATATACGTTATCTAAAAACAATGTTTAGAAGAACAAGGAGTATTCAATGTGACTCTAAATACCGAAAATTTTACCCATACCCCAGGAAAATGATGCTTAAAAATCCCCAGAATATATATGCCTGTACATTTATATGAACAAAACATACTAGTGTTTTACTTTCTTAAAAAAAATTCATTTAATATATCGTAATATGCAATTTTAACGCCAAAATATGGGTAAAATTGTATATTTTGGGCGCTTTTCGTGAAAAATGGGATTTCTCAGCATTTCGGAATTTTACAAAATTCAAAGTTTAATTGTTGTATAACTGTCCATAAACCACACACATGATCTTATTTGTGATATATGGGAGTCTCTATGTATTTTTGTATTTGAAATAATATGTTATAGGACCTTTATACAATGTTTCAGCTTTTCAAGCTGAATAAAATGAAATAAATTGTGTTGAACATTTGTGGTAAGGGGTTATATGTTTGTAATTTATGCGACTGCAGTTATTCCAAAAATGCTTAAAAACATATTTTCTTATGGCTTAGATATAATGAAAGGATATATAATAAACATTTTTAAGTTATATATCAATTTAATGAAGTATTAGCATCTCAAAGTCAAAACAGCAGAAATTCTGAAAAACGGAAAATTCCCATTTTGCATACAATTTCGAGCAGAAGAATAAAAAAGAGACCCCTTAAAAAGTTTAAATCTACTTAAATGATCTTCTGCATGTCAGCTTTAGTGAAATACACACCAGAATTCAAATGAAACATTATTCTTTAATCATTTAGAGCCTAAATATTTCATATTTTCCCTTAATTGTTAGGGGGAGGGGTGCTAATTTTGACATTTCTGAACCTATAAGACGTCTGAAACTAAAATGTTTGCACACGATTTGTTGCTAACATATCATAAATTACATCGGCAATTATTAAATATATATTCAGATTTTTACGACCATAAAGTGAGAAAGTCGAAATTGTGAAAAAATCAAAATTCCGAAAATTCCCATTTTTCAAAAATTTTATACCGAAAATCAAAATTTTTTGGACATAAATGATTTTATTTTCCAGCATTGTATCAAAACAGATAAGTTAGGCCTAAAAACTAGATCAAATGACGAGGATTGTTTATCTGAAAGGAATTGACACCCTAAAATTGTCATTTTCGCTATTTTTTTTGTAGGGGAGGGGTACATTTTTTGTATCCCCAGATCATCAAAAAGGCGTAAAGCGCCCAAACTTGAGTTCATTGTAAATGATATTAAATTAGCTTTAATTTGGTACCAAATTTCACTACATATTACTTATTATTAAATAATTATGGAGTTTAAAAGATGAAACTTAGGTTTAAACGAAAATACAAGAATTTTTCGCGGTGTACTATAAAAGTGGCCCTATACTTTCTATGCATGCGGGTTATGTTCGTGTTAACATGTTTTATTTTGAAGAAGGGATATAGGATGACTGAAGAAATCCGGACTAGATGGGAAGCAGGGGGGTGCACGGAAAGTGATGTCAGCCCATGGCCTATCTGTTATTTTGTTAGAGAAAAATGCTTTAAAAAAACATTATATAAATATATAAATCACAAAGATCCAATTTTGACAGACGAACAGAAAAAATAAATAAAAATTTATTATTTCCAGCTTCTTCTCGACAAGTAAAAAAACAAAGGTTCCCTTTTGAAAGGATTTAACGAAAATGAGGTCAGGGGACTTAATAGGTTTTTTTTTCTTTATGATATGTTATACAATAACCTCTGTATTTTGTTATATGTTATGCATGTTGTTTATTGTTTGTCACAAACGTTTCATGTTGATTTGAATACAACTTTTTTCATAAAATTGTTTGGAACCTGGTTTAGAATCGTCATCTTCAATGACGCGATTTTTTTAGAATAAGCGAAATCTACTTTATATACATTTGCAATTATATACCACAAAGGACACTCATGCAAATCATTTTTGAATTGAATGGTGAATAAAAGGATATGGAGTAAATGCACATGAGACAAAGTCTCTACAAATACATGTTAAAAAACAAGCAAGGGAACAACGCTTTTATTGTTGTTCTTCATCTTGAAGTCACCATGAGGCCTTCAACAATGAGCTTTGCTCATACCTCATAGTAAGTTCAAGACGGCCCCTAGCACCGGTTTAAGCGGAATTCTTTGCTTATTGTCGAGCAACGCTACATCCATGTCTTTCTTGGTCATGGGTGCGGGATTGTCAACAAACATCAATTAAACTGGCAAAGTGCTCTTACAATCACTGTCATCCTTTACCCGACAAAAGCACTAGTGTCTTAAGCTAGTGGACAACTACAACATATAGACAAACACAGGGCACTCATCAAGTCGAATGTAAGAAAACTTGGCATTATAAAATAGTGAGATGTGGGCACTTAAAACAGGTGGTCTGGATTACATTTCGAAAATTACAAAAATAATTGCCAAAATTTGAAAGTATCAATAGTATATCCATATGAGAAATTCTCTCACGCACAAGTACACCATAACTGAAAAAATATAGAGAGCATACATCTCTCGCACGGGGAATGATGGTCTGTTTATGCCAGTTGACAACAACATCCATACTTACAAATTTTGAAATTCTAAATGAATTTGGCACTAATGTTTAGCTTGTATATTGCACATTGAAGGTAAACACATTAGATTTTAAATTGGAAAAGCAGAATCATGAGATGCGTTTTTTGAGTAATAGTTATGTGTTATTTTTTAATAATTTGTTATCACTATCCATTACTTGAATGACTTCCAAACCTTTCAGCTTGCTATCTGCAATACGGTTCTGCCTAACACCTTTAAATCGGATAAGAATTGAAAAGCCAAATGGTAAGAACCATCATATTTCAATATTTTTAGCTGATCAATGAGGTGGCTTTTTCAAAACATCCAAGTACCTTCTCTGAAACTTCCATCAAAGATGACCGCAGCGGGGAACATTATGGCTACATTCAACAATCCTAGTCCATCAAAATATATATTAAATAGAATATTGGTCCTGATGTAATGGGAATGATCAAGTGTTCTATTGAACGGAGCCAATGCCCATTTGATAACTGTTTTTCTTTGTAGCAACATTTCAAAAACGCCAGCATACGGAGTTTACTTCTCCCAACTCATTCGCAATACTCAAGGGTTTGTGATCGATACAGTGACTACCTTGATATAGAGATATAGGCTACTTATGCAAGGGTATGTTACCAATAACTTGAAGTCATCACTACAGAATGATTACGACCGACATCACGATCTTGTGCACCGCTGTGGCATATCTCTTTCCAAGATGACAACAGATCTTTCCCTTGACAGCTAAAGTTTGTGTTTCCACAACCGGATTTGACTTTACTATCGAAGTGGACATGTTCAACACGGAGGGGTGCCCTATAAGAAGCAGGAGATGCTTACTCCACCTGTGCACTTGATCTCGCCCATGGTTTTTATACGCATGTCGAAAGACGGACCTATTATGGATTACAATCCGTTCGTTAGTCCGTTAGCTTTTCGGTTTCCTGAGTTTTTTTTTTTCTGTAACGGCTTCATATTGATATGATATGTGGCATTCGAGTGTCTCTAGCTGAGATACAGATCAAGTTTGAACTTGGTTTCAGTAGGTTGTTTTTGAAAGAGTTTACAACAATTGTCGCCCTAGTTTCATACCATTTTCAGAATTTACGCCTCCTTTGTACAAATAACTGGACCCGCCTCTATAGATTATCTTCAAAACAAAAAACGTCCTTAATTTATTGAAAAAACTATGTATCTTTTAAGCGAACAGATGGATTGACTAAAATGGCAAAACAAATACCTCCCTAATTTTTCGACGTGGGCCGTAAAAAGTCGTACAAAATGAAAATTGTTTACTACAAAGACATGGACAAATTACTGATTCCAAAATACTAGACCTTGCAGTCTTGCACTGTACACTCTGACCAGAGAAGCAACCGATCTATCATATGGCGAATGATTGATGGATTATTTATAGTTTTCTGTCAAATGAGTAGTATTTCAGGACCAGAACAATTAATCAGGACAAATATTTGACGAGGAAAAAATAAATAGGGTAGATGGAGTAACTGGGGTAACGGGTTTTGATTGCCACTGAAAATGGAAGAAATGTGAAAGGGGGCGAAATTTAGCCCTCTATACGAACTGGGTAAGGGATTTTATTCTGCATGTAGTGTTCCTCGATTTGTGGACAATTACTTAGCGACCAAGCTTTCCGTATTATGACCGAACTCGCCCCGATCTGTACAAATTATATTTATCATTAAAGTTATGGTTCCGAAGCTACATACAATGAACGGTGTTTATTTACATATCCAATACTGCTTGTAAACTAATAAATAAACCTGAAGATTCTATTATAGCGGCAGGATTTCAGTAAATATATAAATTGATATGAACTTTTTGAATTTTTCATATTTTACAATCTTAGCTAGTTTAAGCATGTTTGAGAGTAATCAATTGAATTAAAGTGCTTCGTAAGAAAAGGGATGATTAATATACCTTCTCGCTGCGACCTCAGGCATCTTACCATCCCGTTAGGATGAGCTTAATGAGTAACGCCGTAATAAAGTCCGTATCAAAAACAAATGTCTTTTTTGTGTTATCGGTAATTCACAAAATAATAAATATAACTGTATAATATTGCTGCGGTCAAGCAAGTGGCAAAACTTTCAGTTTACCGAAATTAAGATTTACACCCCAAGCTCTCTACCTTTCATTGACTCGTTGTCTCGTTGTCGTGCAGACAACATTGTATACATTTGTCAGGTTTTCACTTCTGATAAATCTACATTGTAGAAATTTCACATCGATGTGAAATTTCTACAATGTAGATTTATCAGAAGTGAAAACCTGACAAATGTATAACAAGATTAAAACCCCAAGCTTACCAAACACATTGTGTAAGCTTGGGGTTTTAATCTTGTTAATTCATTACAATAAAAGTTTTGCCACTTCCTTGACCGCAGCAATAAATAGAAATAAGCCGAATTTTCTATTTTATCACAATAAATCTATTGTTTTTTTTTCTTTTTTCTGTTTTTGTTTTTTTTTTTTTTTTTTTTTTTTTTTCTTTTTTTTTTTTTTTTTTTGTTTTTGTTGTTTTTTTTTTGCGCAATAACTTATATGTATTCTTCATTCATCGTATTACGCGTATGTACACGACAAACATCACGTCAGCATAGCCACCCGAAGCTGCCGCCTTCACAGTGACCAGATATTTTCATGT
Organism: Modiolus philippinarum; assembly: GCA_002080025.1. Classification (NCBI taxonomy): domain Eukaryota; kingdom Metazoa; phylum Mollusca; class Bivalvia; order Mytilida; family Modiolidae; genus Modiolus; species Modiolus philippinarum. The sequence goes on along the minus strand of MJUU01041938.1, from coordinate 43,946 downwards.
CGAGTTCGGTGTTACTGTATATTTCTTATTGCCATTGTTGAGTTTTATATCAAACAACCCATCTGTTTACAGAATTATAGCTTTTATTTAGTCGTTAAAATAGATGCGTGTAATTTTGTTCGTTCAGTTATCGTTAAAATGAATACAAATCATTACATACCACATTGAACCACAATTACCATTAACAAATTTACTGCAATTGATGTAAAATTATTCATTTAACTCCAAAAACATGAGGTCAAGATTATCTTCTTTCTGAAAAAAAAAGTAATGATCATATTCGTTATGTTCCAGCTGTTAAGATTAGGCTGATGGGGTTGTATTGCATGGGCTAACATTCATCTGATTTTAATTGATTAGACCTACACACGGCAAAATTATCAGCTCGTTTATTTGATGGGTGTTTAATCCAGGGTGTTCCCGGGCATAATGTGGTATTTTACTGTAATATTCAGCCATTGTGAATGTTTCCTGTTATCCTCTTTGTTACATACACATTTCTACATACATTAAGTAATATTAACCATTGTGTTTTCTATTGAGGCCTGACCAAGTTATTCCCTGTCTCCTACTATATTTATTTTGTTCGTTCAGTTTGTATAATGAGCTCTAATTTATTTTATCTCAGTGCAATGTTCGGTGGTTTTGACAGGCATGAAAGTTAGAATTAAGCATAATTATCATCAATGATAATTATTGCACTGAGTATAAATAATCTTAAATGCATCTGAAGATATAAATCAAATTCAAATTCCAAATGCAAATCAATAGATAACCTGAATAGATATTAATAAATCATGTACAATTTTTATTTATTTGACAGAACGGTTTTAGTTAAACATTCTTATGTTATCTAATTATTGCGTATAAATTTCAATGTTGATAATACAATGCATATCTATAAGATAATACGCATATAGCTATTGTCAAGCATTCATACTTAAAGATAAAAATACACAGCATGCTTATATAACAAATAAAAGACCTTCACTAAAGGGATACAAACATTACCTAACTTCATCTGATTTTAAATGTCCTTCATGACTCGATTTTCGGAATGTGGATCAGTTTCAGGTTACAATGCAAGCCCAATAGCAGATTGGATATGATATTCTTCGGCCGGTTTGATCTCATCACGATCTTGAAAGGCTTAACACAATTTTGTAAAGACAGTACAAGATATTCAGTTGTAATTCAAGATATGAGATTCTCAACACCTGTCCTACTACATATATATGTTTGCAGGATCATATAATTGTTTTCAAGTTAACTTTATGTCTATAGGAGTCTAGGATGGTGTTTTTCCCTGAATTTGATTACTCTTTATTTAAAGGCTGACTCCGACCTGCCATTGGGTAGGGTTTCCCCACCGTTCATTTAAGATCTGATGGTGGCTTTGAGTTATTATTACTCATCTTTGGGTCGTTGTCTCTTTGACACATTCCCCGTTCCATTCTTTTTTTTTTCTAATATTTTTCGGAATAGCAAATATTTTCAAAAAGGTTAATGGATAAGGACAAAAAGGAGTTAACAAAAAACCTCAATGTCGATGATCTTGGCCAATCCCCAAATATGTCTTCTTGCTTTTGAATCATTTTTACGTTTTTACATATGTATTCATTTATTGTTTTAACTTTCATCGCAGTTTCGTTAAAAAAGACAACTGGCCGACAGTGCTTGCATAATATGAAGTCCTTAGTTTACAAAATACATTTATTCAAAAATAAGATTATTTCGAGAAGCAGGTTACTTAATATTTAATATTTAGATATGATTCTATTCACTCTAAACGTTGCCTAACAAACATAAGTTTGAACATTTGTAACAGAAAGATATATGCTAATTTCTTCAGAAGATTTGCTTCAGGCATATGAAGTACGCAATAATCAGTCGCCCATCATTTTTACTTGATAAATAACCCGATTTTTTTTCTATACAAAAACCCAACTAACAATAACATAAACAAAACATGAATTTAGTTATTATCGATAACGTATGATATGAATTCTGTTTCATGTTACAGTTTAGTCCTACATAAGAAATTACAAAGTCGCATTCTGACGCATGATGAGGAGTTTGACCTGCTAGTATATTCACGATAATTCATTTCTCTATAATAAACAAAATCATCTGAATTTGTACCAATTTTTATTGTCTAATCTTCGCGTCTTCGGTGTCAGATACGCATCGTTTGCTTCTCTCTTTTTTGGAATCACTCGCCACATGCACTACAAAGATAGTTGTTCTTTCATCCTGCTGAACTTTTTCAATAATATTTTAGTTCTGTACATATGTACAGGTCAAAACTTGAGCACTCTTGGCCATTTTTTTTACGACCATGTCTGAATAATCATATGCATATCTGCCCATGGTCTGGCTCAATCTGGCAAAGTCTGATTGGTCTAATGAAAGTCGGGAATAAGTCGTACGTGAATCGTAAGGGTAAGGAGAACGAGAATGGTCGAGCGTTAGTCGAGTTAATCGGATACAGGTAAAGTAGACATCGTAAGCTCGCTCGATCAATGAATTAAATGACATTGACTTGGAAAAGATTGCATATTCGGGTTGAATGATTTGATCTAAACGGCAGAGTAAACCTACCATAATATGTCTTTTGATATATTAAATGAATCGAAGACAATTAATATAATTGTTAAAAAATAATTCAGTGACGTTGAGACAATGTCATTGCTGTATTAAAATATATTGATGTATTTTTTTTGTATTTTGACAGCTGTATATCGTAAAATGTCATCCCGTGAGCTGGAATATGAAGCACAGTGCCGAGCTCGTGTGAGTGGTATACCAGCTTTCAAAATTAAGATAACTTGTTTATCGTCTTTTATTTCTAATTTCTTTGAAGTTCTTAATAAGTTTTTGTTTCAATTCTCCCAAAATTGCAATTTTTCTTTTACGTCAAATTTCATTAAAAAAATCATGCTTTTGTCGTTGATTACATGACGTTCATTTGCATTTTTATGACACCATCATTTAAAAACCATAGTCACTGTGGCTCTGCTGAAGTAATCAGCGACCTAGTTTCCGTAGTTTTCCTAACGTCTCGTTTGTATTTTCGTTCATTGCTGATTTGTAATATGTGCTAAGCCGAAAGCCGATTCTATTCGGAACCTTGCAATATCTAAATTTTAGTTAATTTTGTTGAAACTAAGGAGTATCTTCCTCATACAACGCTCTGTCCTTAGCTTATTTTGGCTTTACATTTAGATCATATTGGTTATTTGCTCTCTATCAGTTTTGAACATTATTGAATTAATGGTCTTCCAACGTTTAGATTTTATCTGCACTAAAAAGACATAAGTTGTCGAAATGCGCATATGCAGAAAATAAATTCACAGTAACTTCGGTATGTATTGAATAAAAAATTGAAAAGAGAAAATGTAATAGCTGCTACAAGTAATAAGAATTATCTTTTGTACAATAATAAAATAATATGTATTGCTGGAAAACATTTGGGACATTAAGAATCAAACACCAGGGGAAGTGCGAGACAGGAGAATCTCAGACACCCAAGGGTAAGATTTCCAGTCTCGGACGAAGCTTGCTGAGTCCGAGATGATTGAAATCTTACCCGAGGGTGTCTGAGATTCTCTTGTCTCGCACTTCCACTGGTGTTTGATTTTATTTCTCACTGTATTCACCCTAAAATATACTAAAATCCACACGAAACTGTCGTCCCCTTTCGTCTGTTTACACAAGGAGTTATGTCCCTTTTTGTATCGTCATAAAATCAGGAATGTACACCCGAGCGCGCCATATTTCAAAAGCCGCTTTTTCTTGCTTTTTCCAATGAAATGTTACTACAAACGATATCACACGTTTATAACACGTAGATTGAATACACTTATGATCACTAATGAGGACAGATGTAGACTACAGACTCTTATATGCAAAACACGATATTTGCCGGTAAACTGCACGTGATTTTTTTGTCTTACACTAGTGTAGGACAAGGAAATCTCACACCGCTAAAAATAGGAATTGCTGTGTCTCAAAAGTGAGAAAATCCCTTGATAACTCAAAGCCAGCTTCTTGATAAGTTTGAGTCAACCGGATACGGCTTTTGCGGAAGCAATCTGCAGGCTGACATAGGCGTAGGGAAAAACGATTATATACAGTAAAGCTGAGACACTTAATAATGAAATTATATTATTTAGATATGTTTAAAACTAGCAAAGACACATAACCATTAAAACTATGTTTTGTCTTTTTTTTCATATAAATAGTTTTTTTTTCAATTCCTTTATCTATTTCAAAATTACCAATTTGTAATGAAAGAAAAGACTTCGTTTTAATAGCCTGTTTGAATTTTTTTTTTAAATATTTATTTAAATCTTTAACGCAACAATTCATTTACATAAAAAGTTTACAAATCAGATATTTTTGTAGAACACTTAATAATTATTCATTTTAATGAAACAACGGCAACAGAATACCGAAGGAACAAAGGAGTGAAATTTACAAAAATCGAAGTCCAAAGACACGGCCAAAACGAGAACACAGAAAACAATGACGTTAGACACAAAAACAATGACGTTTGACAGATACAAAACACAGAAACAGAAATTAGAACATTCAAAACGAAGGCAATCACAGTGTGAACTCCAGTGAAACTGAGAGTGACATCAGGTGCTCCGGAAGGGTAAGCATATCATGCTCTGTTAACAACACCCGTCACAGAGTAAGTGAGGAAAATATTTTTTGAAAGATCTGTTAGGTAGCTGATTGGTTATTGTCATTTGCTAACCTTGAGACAAAACCAATTAAAAATCATGGTACGTGTTCTTCTCTAACCCTCAAACAGTACCATGTTAAACTTTGAAAAGCTTGTGTAATAATCATTAATCAGTATTCAAACATGGACAAGGACAGATCGGCATCACAAATATAATTTATGAAGACAAAACTAAAATATTACAAGACAACACAAAAAACTTAAGTACTCACAGTGTGAACTACAATAAAAGCCGAGAGCGACATCAGGTGGTCCGGAAGGGTAAGCATATCCTGTTCTGTTAACAACACCCATCACACTGCGAGTGATTCAATCCGGGAAAATGTCAAAGTCGGTAGTCAAATCCGGGAAGACGTGAATCTAGCTGAAAATGTCCACTTTCGTTTGGGATACTGACACGTTATATCTTTCAATGATGTTATGGTGACGGCCATAGAATTTCTTGAGGGATGAAATTAACATAGGTTGAGCAAATCCCTGACTAAGCAGCTTTTGGGACAGTGCTTTTGCTCTGTTCAAAAATCACTGTACAAACTACAGCCTCGACAGTAACGAATCAACTATGAAATGTATATTTCATAGGCTGGAGAGGTAGGTATATTGCTGCTAAGAAAGGAAAAGTTCACAATTGGGAAATTAAAATTATCACGCTTGTCATATAGCTTAGATTTCAAACGTCCATCCTCGTCAATATACAATAAAAGATCTAGTTATGAAGCTGATGTAGGTGCTTCAGTTCATTCTTTAATTTCAAGCTCAATTTGATAGATTTGATGTAAATACTCCTTAAATTTAAGGTTATTAAGAACGTTGAAACTCCGTAGTATTATTTTTTCTAAATAGTGAGGCAGTTCAATCCTCAACAATAGCAATTAATGTTCAACAATAATCAACAATAATAACTCACTATTGTACCGCGAGATTACACAATGTTATGGTTTACTGTGGATGTCTTGTCAAACAAGAGTTATAATTCACTCGACTCTTGTCGAACTATAGTTAAAGTGTGATGTCATAGACTGATTTTTCAATAGATTTCATTGGTCAACCCCTATTCTGATCCGGTTATCCCTTATGTGGACTAAAGTTGTAGATCGAACTGCTTTTTCATCAGAAACAGTTAAGATAGGTGTTTGTTAAAATATGTATTTAAATCTCTTTAAACTCTCGAAACAAAGCAAGAACAACACCAATTTTTCATGAATGAATAAAAAACAAATTAGTAAACGTAATTTTTACTTAACGTGTAACTTATTTTTCAATATTTTTTAACAGAAGACATTTCCTACCTTCCTTTTGGAAAAGTAATTTGTTATAGTTGATAATGTGATAATCAACTTACAGGTGAATTAATAACTGCGCATATGTATATATATATATATACCAAATGAGCGTGTGTTATATTTAATAAAGGTAGGGATTGGTTTACTATTTGCTTGTATTACAAACATTTTAGCAAATTTTCATTGATTACTAAGCGTTTCAAGAAAAAAATATAACATTATGTTATAACAATTATGAATGTAAAATCGAAAGATCAAAGTCAAACCTGGTAGTTCTCACTCGACGTAGTAATCTATACATATGCATTTACTTGTTTCTATCTTCCTCTACGTGACTGAGAGTTACGCCAGTCTTTATACAACGACGCAAATTTAAAACACTAACACTTTACATTTTAAGGACATTTACGACTAACAAAATACATGAAACATACGAACAATACATAACAAATGAAAGATACATTTTTAAAGTTATTGTGCTCTTTATAAATGAATAAGAATTCTAAGAAATATCGTTTGATTAAGAGGGGTAATTTTGTAGTTAAGGTATCTTAGTGGTATTATTCCGCAATCTTGGTCCAATTGTTTTTTTTTTTTTTTTTTTTTTTTTTTTTTTTCATTTAGGTTTTATACAATTAGAAAATAAACAAAACACTAATTAAGTTTAAAGAAATATTCAAGGTAAATAGATAAACTCTGTTCCTTGTCTCTTTCAAAACATTTACATGAAAAAAGACTTAATAGGAAAAACTGAAAATCTAATAGAAGATTCAAGGGTACGCAGAAATTACGCTACGGAGATAATTTGATAAAAGAATTTTATATAGATATCACTTGAGAAAATAACATTTCACAATTTATCTCTCTTATTTCAATGGCGACCCCTCATTTGTATTTGTTATATGTAAACAATATATAGTATTTAAAAAAAAAAACATACAAAGTTTGAGCAAAATCTATAAATTTGCCTTATATAGTCACATTTCTTATATACCAAAGTACCTGTTAATTTTGATTCTGCATAAAGGTATTTTGACAACTTATGTCTCTTCAGTGCTGAATCTTTCAATTTTCACTTTCAGTTTTGAGTTATCTGAATGGTGACCCCCAATTTGTTATTTAAAACTTTAGAATTAAACAATTATGTTTCAACACAGATCATTTAAAAAAATCCAATAATTGAAAAATAATACCCTGCAGACACCTCGAGGAAATATAAAATATTTACAGTAAGTGAGAACGAACCGTCAGTTTAAAAAGAACAATCCAAGGAAAATGGCAACGTCGAAAAAATAAAGAAACAAAGAAATAACATGAGAACGGCACAGAAAAGAAAATGAAGACACGCACATATACAAAAATAAACAACACGGACCCAATAAAAATCATGGGTGAGATCAGGTGCACATGTGGAGTAAGCATTTTCTGCTTCTTATAAAACACCCGCCGTGTTGAACATGTCAACTCCGGTATAGAAAAGGGAGCAAATCCATGGCTAAGTGATTAAAATTGACGTTTGATGTTTGTAAATAGTATGCCACAATGTAAAGGCAGGAAAAGACATTCCGGCTTAAAAATCAAGTCAACAGTATTTGCATCAAGCGCCATTCAAATACGCTACGAATTAACATGGATCTACCAAAAGTTATTGATTAGGAATCTTATTTTGCACTTTAAGAAATATATGAGAAGCCTCACACCGAACATCATTTTAGATGAGCGTTCTGTGGGCAGGGTCAAACACGTAGGTTTTTTTTTTCTTTTTTTGTCCTTTTTTTTTCCTTCTTATTTGCAATATTTTCTTAAAAAACACATTAGACTACATCATTTAGGTTATACTCGTCCACAGTTCAATGTGACAGCCTCCAAATTTGGATATGAAACTAGATATAGCTTGCAACGAATTTTGGCCTGGAAACACTATTTCACATTACAAGGTTTGAATGCATACTTAAAAGGAGTGCCTGTTGGCAAATCAGATCTCATAACAGATTTCCCAACACTTTTTTGTTTCGAATTAAAGAAGCAAAGATAACAGGAAACACTTACAATGGCCGAACATTACAATCACATGCCACAATCCACCAGGGAACTGCATACGAAAAACAATAAAATGAAAAATGACAAACACAAACAACGATAGGAACTCGGGACAGCCGAAGTGGTTCTTATAATAGATAACCCGTGAATATTGATACACAACGTTTTTGTACAATGAATGGCTTTCAAAAATGACTTGCTTAACCTTATGATGTATTTATAGGGATATTGTCCCATGGGCATTTACTCAGTAATCATTTATTTGTTTTGCAAACGCTTCGAAGGTAAATATTTTACTGGAGTAATGGTAATCTTTTTTCCCTTTTTGATTTTATTTCATTCAATTCACACATAAAATGGCACAATAAATCTTTCAGGATGAGTTGTAACCGCTTGAATGATAATGAAATCTAGTTTGAAAAGAGGGCTAGGTCTAAGATCTAAAAAAGAGTAAATGAAAGGGAAGTCAATAATATTTAATATGAGGATCCAAAGGGATAACCCCTTGCCTTATTTATAAAAATATAACGTGTACGGCGGTCGAAACGTTAAATGACTCGAACTGTCACAGGATAACCTGAATCTAAATTGGTCAAGTAAAACAGTTAAATCAAGCAATTAAAATATGTACAAAGGTTCCTTGATCTTTATAATTAATATGAAAATTAACAAAAATACTAACAACTCCAAACTAAAAAATATCTAAAAGCTCCTTGCTATAAAGACAATGCCACAATAAGTACATCGTATCAAATACATCGGAAAACGAATACCGAAGCAAGAACGAGGAAAGGGAAAATTCTAAAAATATAAATCCAAAATCACGGCAATTAACAGCAACACGAATTGAGACAGTATGACAAAGACAAATGAAATAAACAAAAAAAAATGAACAAGAAAGCCACAAAACTAAAGCACATCAGTGTGAACCCCTATAAAACATGTAAAAATTGAGGTATCATCAGGTGCTCCGAAGGGTAAGCATGATCTTCTCTACGCATGGCACCCGTCAAAGTCCGGTTTTGTCACAGTCGGTGTTAGTCAGTCCGGAAACAAACTCTTTATCTACCCAAAGATATCTGTTCTCATTTGTGAAACAGAAACATTGTAATGGTCTGTCAAATCGTCGTGACGACCGTAAAACTTCTGTAGTGACAATTGCAACAGTAACTGAACATACCCTTGAAGTATTAGTTTTCGAGACAGTAATTTCGCTCAATAGACAAAATCACTGTAAAAACTACAGGCACGGCAATAGCGAATGAGTTGTGAAATGTAAACCCTATATGCCGGAGAAGTGGGAATATTACTGCTCAAAATTCACTATTGGAAAGTCGAAATCATCACGTTTGTCGTAAAGTTCTGTTATCAGACGCCCAGAGTTGTCAATGTAGAGGTATAGGTCTTGGTATAATGCTGATGATGGTGTATCAGTGGTCTCAGTAATGTCCAGTTCATTTGGGTATATAAGATGAATGTTATCCTTAAGTTGAGGATTGTTCAATGAAAGAACATCATCTATATAACGGAAACTGACTGGCTAGCTTTTTGTCTTTTTTCTGAGCTAGCCCTTGTATGAACCTGGCTTCATACGAATAAAGAAACAAATCTGCTAAAAGTGGCGCACAATTAGTCCCCATAGGTATCCCTATTGTCTGCTGGAAAACTTGTCCTCCAAATTCTGAAAAAATGTTATCAATCAAGAATTCCAGCATTGCAATGACATTCTCCTCTGTATACTTTTTGTGTGAATCAGTTTGTGTGAATCAAAACTAATTTCTCAAACAATTCACATTGTACTCTGATTTGATACTCTTTAGTTTGTGTCGGGTTGATCTATTTGGATAACTTGTCCCGGTAAAGCTTGTTACATGGACAACTTGTCCCGGAAAAGCTTGTTACATGGACAACTTGTCCTTGCAACTGTGTACTAGACGACCTGTCCAGGTACAACTTGTTTCTCCGGTTTACTTTGTCTTATTTAGACACTCTATTTCGTCACTCCTTTGACAAGCCTCTTGGTCTGTGTCCGCAACAGACTTTATTACAGGATATATCACTGAAAGCTTTTATAATCATTGTTGGATTTCATAATGCTTTGAAAAAAACCTTGCTATTTACTCTGAAAGGTATCTACATGTATAGTTTGAAGAGATTTGGGGTAGTTGATTTACACTATCCCCATGTAAAGCAAAGGATTTTCCTAAACATACTTATTATTTGCATTGTTAATCTTTCATGATTCACTTGATGTTACGTAAAAATTATGACTCAAAATTGTTAAATGTAACAAATATTTTTATTTCAAATTTCATCAGATAAGGAAGTTAAATAATTTCTTTAAAATTCAGTCGCCCATCAGCAAAACTTTGATTTTTCTATCAACTTCATATTGAGGCCCTACAGGAACTGAAAGATAAAGAACGCCAATAAAGATGTACTTTTCTCGCGTGTGCTCATTATGGATATTGAATTCTATATTTCTGCGGTCTTCTTTTTATCTCACCTGGCAAGAGGCATCATAACTTTTACCACCATCTTGCGTCCGTTTAATTTTTCATCAAAACTATTCTCCTTTGAAACAAAAGGGACATTTGGAACAACACCTGGCCACATAGGTTCAAAGGTGTACCCCTGTAACAAAGTTGTTCCTCGTATTTATGCTGTATCCAAGATTGCCATCCTCGGGGAACATAGTGTGAACATTGGAGCCTATGGAAAAAACATTCAAAATCGTATTCTTTGAAACTACTGAACCAATTGAAACAAGCTTCATCTACAATAGACGTCGTTGGGATGTCCCTGCATAAAAGGCGTTTTTTTTTAATCAGTGCTATCTCAAAGATTGTCGTCACTGAGAAACACAGTTTCAGCATATGGGGAAACCCATTCAAAGATTTTCCTACATTAAACGTTTGGGCTAATTGGAAGAGAACATTTGGCTACAATATTATTTGGCTATCCTATGCTAAAAGTGCTTTTATATCTCAGATACGCGCTAAATTCAAAATTGCCTCCAGCAGGGAACACAGTTTTAAAATGTGTCCCCTATTGGGAAACATTTATATAAAGATTGTCTAGTATGAAAATGCTGATCCAATGAACCAGACTTGGCCACAAAAGTCTGTTAGTGTTGCTCTTCCGAAAAATGTGTTTTTCATATCTGCGCTTTATCACGGAAAACATAGTTTTAATTGGACCCCATGGGAAAACACATTCAAAGATTTTCTCCTCAGAAACTGGGAAGCCAATTAGAACCAAACTTGGCAATGATAGTCCTTGAGCGGACGCCTTCAATATACAAGATGAGAATATCGGGAAACATATACTACTCAACAAAAGAAACGATACCCAGTTAATTTTGTAAATATTTTTGTATTTCGAAATTAGAAGTTTTTATTTTAGTATATTAAAGAGTTAAACGCCAAAATGCATTTTTGTTTATTCCATTTTTAAATCAATTCCGAAACGGATAAAATAAAAATGCAAAATGGTAGTTTTTCGTCCGATGATCTAGTTGTCAATAATTAGGACACATCATCATCTTAACAATTTGCCATCCTGAAAAGTTGAAAACAATGTCTCAATCCGATGCCCCGTTCAATCCAAAATCAACGTAGACAGTTACTTAGCGCGGCCACCCCGTCGATCTTGAAATTTTACAACGAAATCATTGTTGTGTGAAATGAATAAAAACTAAAGACTATTGATTAATTTAAAGCAAACATTCTCATCAAATGATAAATCACGTGACAGCAGGTCCAGTGAGACGTCGCAACGTCAAGATCGCATAAGACGCGTTTAACGCCTACGAGTACGGTAGTTGAAATGGAAAATAGGCCTGGGGAAATCATGGTCGACATAGCAACAGAAGTTTGATCTCAGCCGGTTCTAAAATGTAATGGTTTGGTAAAACGAAAATGTGGATATACTCGCTATTCACGACTGCAAACAGAGATTTCTGGTTATGACCTTGACCGTGACCAGAGATTGTTCAGAAAGTGTAAGACACAATTTTGGGTATAATGTGAATTAAAATTTGCAGAAAATATATTTCGTCTACGAGTTCTGGATTTCTGCTAAAAAGTATAATATTATTTTTTATAAGATCTGTGTTTGGTTGCTTTTGTTGAGTAGTATAGTTTTTACATTAGACCCTATTTGATAACACATTTAAAATCGTCCGCTGAAATTCCTAGTCTGATAAGGACCAAATGTTGCAATTATAGTCCTCGAGTGGTCCCTGCGAGGAGGTATGCTTCAGTTCCTTGTTATATTCAAGATGGCCAACACCAGGGAAGATAGGTTTTGGACCCTATGATTAAAACATATTCAAAGATCTCTTCAAAGGTGCTCGTCTAACTGGAACCTATTATACCACAAAAGTCCTTTGGTTGTCCCCTTCAGGAACATAGTTTTAACACATTCAAAGATTTAAAGATTCTGAGGAAATTTGAGACAGACTTGGCAAAAATAGTCCTAAGTTGGCTCCATAAACTTGATAAACTGAACAGGTCTTGGTCGTACTTGGTCCAGGAATTATCAAGACGAGTTAAGTTTATTAAGGTCAAACAAGATTTCGATAAAATCTTGTTTGATCGCGGTAAAACTTAACAAAACTTTATAGCCGTTGAACGCAGTTATATTGTTTGATCTTGAACTGAACAGGTCTTGTTCATACTTGACGGCAATTATCTTGAAATACGACTGATTATCTTAAATTGTGTTAAACCTGTCAAGATCGTAAAAAGATCAAAATGGCCAAACAACATCATTACATATCTGCTAGTGACAGTTACACCACAATCTGGAGTTATTTATCAAAATTAAAATATATATATATATATATATATATATATATTCTAGGTAGACTTTAAACTGCTTATCAGATCGAAAGGTCGAATTAGTTGAGAGGGTTGTCATCAGCTATTGCTTGCAATTGCAAATATTGTATTGTTTCAGAAAAAATTCTCAGTCTTCATCACTCTTCATAGGAAAATTGATTCTATAAAAACGTGCATTTGTGTCCTGTGGTTTTCAAAATGACACTGCTTGTCAGGGAAACCTATAAAAAGCAGCAAAATAAAAGTGCTCAAAATTTAATGATAGATGGAAAATTGGTTTCCTGTGTCCTAGACTTCAAAATTTTGATCATTTTCAGTGAAACAGAAAAAGGCGGAAAGTATGAAGTTCTCAACAGAAAAGTTGCCTAGAATGTGTGAAGTGATTTGTAGTACTAATTTATGATTAGGGTTTTTAAGGAAAATTTTGTATCAGCATCCAGATAAAATCACAAATGTTTGTTTTTGCAATTTTTAACTTCTAGAAAAATGCATGAGTAAACTAGAGGTACTTTGGCCTGGACGGCCACAAAATGACACCCCACTCCCCATAGAGAAGATCCCCAATGTACTTTGTCACTAAAATAGTTATAACTGCACAATTCCCGGTAAACAGGAAGTAGACAGTCGGCAATCCTAAAATCACTACTTGCAGTATAAGACATCATTCTAAACTTGCATACACAATTTCAAGTTGCAGTGATAAGTAGTTACTGAGAAAACTGTTACGAAAATTTTCTACGATTGACAAAAGATCTCTAAAATTAACTAAATTGGTAAACAGGAAGTAGATGTCCGGCAATCCTGTAATTGCTACTTGCGGTATGAGACATCATTATAAACTTGCATACAAAATTTTAAGTTGCAGTGATGAGTAGTTACTGAGAAAACTGTTACGAAAATTTTCTACGATTGACAAAAGATCTCGAAAATTAATTAAGTCGGTAAACAGGAAGTAGATGTCCGGCAATCCTGTAATCGCTACTTGCAGTATAAGACATCATTATAAACTTGCATACAAAATTTCAAGTTGCAGTGATGAGTAGTTACTGAGAAAACTGTTACGAAAATTTTCTACAATTGACAAAAGATCTCGAAAATTAACTAAGTCGGTAAACAGGAAGTAGATGTCTGGCAATCCTGAAATCGCTACATTTGTACCTGCGGAATAGGACATCATTATAAACTTGCATATAAAATTTCAAGTTGCAGTGATGAGTAGTTACTGAGAAAACTGTTACGAAAATTTGCTACGATTGACAAAAGATCTCGAAAATTAACTACAGTAGGGTGCAGACATAACCTCTCGCCAAGTTAACTTGAACCAGTCATAAAAGCTCTTCTAAGTTAACTTAGGACCGTTTTCAAGTTATCTTAGACCAGTCATAGAGCAGTCATAAAAGCTACTCTAAGTTAACTTAAGAACTGTTCTAGAGCCCTGACTGCTCTGACCTGTTCTGGTCATAGAATCCTGACTGCTTTGACTTGTCCTGGTCGTAGAGCCCTAACTGCTCTGACCTGTTCTGGTCATAGAGCCCTGACCGCTCTAACCAGTCATAGAATCCTGACTGCTCTGGCCTGTCACACCATACAGCCCTGACTGCTTTAATGTTAAAGCAATGGAAACGTTCAACATTCCCAAATTCGCGCTCATCGTGTGCACTCTTCGCGTAAAGCGTGTGAATGTAACGTTCTCCGTTCATTGCGTGTATCGTGTAACGTGCGTTTACTACTTTCATTCAGAAGACCACATTTTATAGATATATTTGCCCGTTTTTGCCTAGAAATATTATTTATTTTCATGAAAATTTCGAACAAATAAATTATTTATTTCCACGACAAGTAGGATTTAAATATTTATTTGTTTTCTCTGGGACCAAGATTAAATTTTTTATTTACAAAATCGCCCAATTCCCACCCCTGAAACCCTTATTTCTGTTTTTTGAAAGATAATATCTAGATATTTACAACTGCAACTTTACAACTTTAAAAAATTATTAACATATAGAGTATCACATGTTTTGGGCTATACTATTCATTAAGAAAATCTGCCTTTTCTTATATATTTTAGGTTAAATTACAGAAAGTTGAAGTATTGCGGGCATTGATATAATATCGAATGAAGAACATCTGCCTTGTCTTATATATTTCATGTTAAATTACAGCAAGTTGAAGTATTGCGAGCATCGATATAACATCGAATGAAGAAAATCTGCTTTTTCTTATATATTTTAAGTTAAATAACAGAAAGTTGAAGTATTGCGGGCAGTGATATAATATCGAATGAAGAAAATATGCCTTTTCTTATATATTTCAGGTTAAAAAGCAGCAAGTTGAAGTATTGCGACATTGATGTAATATCGAATGAAGAAAATCTGCCTTTTGTTACATATTTAAGGTTAAATTACAGAAAGTTGAAGTATTGCGGCCATCAATATAATATCGAATGAAGAAAATCTGCCTTTTCTTATATATTTTTTGTTAAATTACAGCAAGTTGAAGTACTGCGGGTATCAATATAATATCGGATGAATTAAATCTGTTTTTTCTTATATATTTTAGGTTAAATAACAGAAAGTTAAAGTATTGTGGGCATCGATATAACATCGAATGAAGAAAATCTGCCTTTTGTTATATATTTTAGGTTGAATTACAGAAATTTGAAGTATTGCGGTCATTGATATAATATCAAATGAAGAAAATCTGCCTTTTCTTATACATTTCATGTTAAATTACAGCAAGTTGAAGTATTACGGGCATTGATATAATATCGAATGAGGAAAATCTGCATTTTCTTATATATTTCATGTTAAATTACAGCAAGTTGAAGTATTGTGGGCATTGATATAATATCGAATGTGGAAATCTGCTTTTTCTTATATATTTCATATTAAATTACAACAAGTTGAAGTATTGCCGGCATCAATATAATATTGAATGAAGAAAATCTGCTTTTTCTTATATATTTTAGGTTAAATAACAGAAAGGTGAAGTATTGCGGGCATCGATATATCTGCCTTTTGTTACATATTTAAGGTTAAATTACAGAAAGTTGAAGTATTGCAGCCATCAATATAATATCGAATGAAGAAAATCTGCCTTTTCTTTTATATTTCATGTTGAATTACATCAAGTTGAAGTATTGCGGGTATCAATATAATATCGAATGAAGAAAATCTGCTTTATTTTATATTTTTTAGGTTAAATAACAGAAAGTTAAAGTATTGTGGGCATTGATATAATATCAAATGAAGAAAATCTGCCTTTTCTTATATATTTCATTTTAAATTGCATGTTAAATTACAGCAAGTTGAAGTATTGCGGGCATCGATATAATATAGAATGTAGAAAATCTGCTTTTTCTCAAAATATTTTAGCTTAAATAACAGAAATTTGAATTATGGCGAGCATCTATATAATATCGAATGAAGAAAATCTGCCTTTTCTTATATATTTCAGGTTAAAAAACAGCAAGTTGAAGTATTGCGGGCATCGATATAAAATCGAATGAAGAAAATCTGCTTTTTCTTATATATTTTAGATTAAATAACAGCAAGTTGAAGTATTGAGAGCATTGATATAATATCCAATGAAGAAAATCTTCTTTTTCTTATATATTTTAGATTAAATTACAGAAAGTTGGAGTATTGTGGCCATCGATATGATATCGAATGAAGAAAATCTGCCTTTTCTTATATATTTTAGGTTAAATTTCAGCAAGTTATAGTATTGCGGGCACCGATATAATATCGAAATAAGAAAATCTGCTTTTTCTTATATATTTCATGTTAAATTGCAGCAAGTTGAAGTATAGCGGGCATCGATATAATATCGAATGAAGAAAATCTGATTTTTCTTATATATTTTAGGTTAAATTACAGAAAATTGAAGTATTGCGAGCATCGATATAATATTGAATGAAGAAAATCTGCCTTTTCTTATATATTTCATGTTAAATTACTGCAAGTTGAAGTATTGCTGGTATCGATATAATATCGAATGAAAAAAATCTGCTTTTTCTTTTATATTTTAGGTTAAATTACAGAAAGTTGAAGTATTGCGAGCATCGATATAATATCGAATAAAGAAAATCTGCTTTTTCTTATATATTTAAGGTTAAATTACAACAAGTTGTAGTTTTGTGGGTGCATCATTTTAACGTGAAAACGAAATATGCACCTCTTCTTATATTTGATGTTTGTGGCTGTTTGCAGGATATTTTATTACTATACATGACTGATTTTTATTCAGTTTTATTGAATTATTTAGCTAATTGTTTATTTTACAAAATGACGGAAATTTACATTATTACAATTTTCGAGTACATAAAAGTGACTGTTTTCTGATAGTTCTGATATTGTTACGGCAAAATTGAAGAAAATTGCACTCAACGTGTGAAAAATTTGTGCGTTCGTTGTGTGAATCGTGTGCGCGTGTAAGGGGATGTGGGACGTATCCATCGCTGTATTAAATTTTGAGTAATTACAGTTCTTTTATTGTTTTAGAGCTATACGACTAATCAGAGCAGTCAGGATTCTATGACAGGTTAGAGTGGTCAGGGCTCTATGACTGGTCAGAGCAGTCAGGATTCAAGTAAACTTAGGACTGTTCTCATGACTGCTCCCCAAGTTAACTTGGACGAGAGGTTATGTCTTCTTCCTACTGTAAGTCGGTAAACAGGAGGTAGATGTCCGGCAATCCTGTAATCGCCACTTGCAGTATAGGACATCATTCTAAACTTGCATACAAAATTTCAAGTTGCAGTGATGTGTAGTTACTGAGAAAACTGTTACGAAAATTTTTCTACGATTGACAAAAGATCTCGAAAATTAACTAAATCGGTAAACAGGAAGTAGATGTCCGGCAATCCTGTAATCGCTATTTGCGGTATAGGACATCATGAAAAACGTGCATACAAAATTTCAAGTTGCAGTGATGAGTAGTTACTGAGAAAACTGTTACGAAAAATTGTTTGCTATCACAGACAGACAGACATACAGACGGACAGAGTGATTCCTATATACCCCCACGAACTTCGTTCGTGGGGGTATAAAAATGAAATTAAATATTTGTTGCTGATTTATCTCCCATATGGTAATCAGTCGTAACATTCATGATGTCGTATACGAATTCAATACAGATGAGGAAGAATAATAAAAGCGTATTTTCATTGATTTTATTTGTAGAGACTTTCCTTATGTGCATTTCCACTTTATCCTTCCTTTTTGATTTATTTAATCCGTCTGCGCTGGGATTTTTTCGCTTGAGGGTTTTTTTTTTATTGTTAAATAAATCTAGGCTTTAAAGGAATAATCATCACTGTAGTGCAAATCAACATTAATATACGGCGCATTCTATTGGTGCATATAGAAAATCGAGTTGGGTGTAGAATAGACTTTTTTGAGCCTGAATGTTCTATTTTCAGCCATTTCAATGTTATGTCATAATACATGTAAATTGACAAATTTATATCATTCTCATTCCCGCGAATCATCCCCTTTTTGTGGTGAATATTGCCCATTTCCTAAACTATATACTAAAATCTTTGTTAATCAAACACTGACATATAGATTTTATCAGCTCAAGGGCTTATTCAAAGAAAACAAAAACATTTAGCCCAGTCCTTTATTTTCAGCTTCCGCTACATAGACGATGTGCTTTCTCTTAATAATCCTAAATTTAAGGATTATTTACATCAGATCTATCCAAATGAGCTTAAAATTAAAGAAACAACTGAAACACCTACTTCAGCTTCGTACCTAGATCTTTTATTGTATATTGACGAAGATGGACGTTTGAAATCTAAGCTGTATGACAAGCGTGATGATTTTAATTTCCCCATTGTGAACTTTCCCTTTCTTAGCAGCAATATACCTACCTCTCCAGCCTATGGAGTGTACATTTCACAGTTGATTCGTTACTGTCGAGTTTGTAGTTTGTACAGTGATTTTTTGAACAGAGCAAAAACACTGTCCCAAAAGCTGCTTAGTCAGGGATTTGTTTAACCTTTGTTAATGTCATCCCTCAAGAAATTCTATGGCCGTCACCATAGCATCATTGAAAGATATGACGTGTCAGTATCCCAAATGAAAGTGGACATTTTCAGCTAGATTCACATCTTCCCGGATTTGACTACCGACTTTGACATTTTCCCGGAGTGAATCACCCACAGTGTGACGGGTGCTGTTAACAGAGCAGGACATGCTTACCCTTCCGGAGCATCTGATGTCACTCTCAGTTTCACTGGAGTTCACACTGTGAGTGCCTTTGTTCTGAATGTTGTGGTTTCTGGTTCTGTGCTTTGTGTCTGTCTGGCGTTATTGTTTTTGTGTCTAACGTTATTGTTTTCTGTGTTCTCGTGTTTGCCCTGTCTTTGGACTTCCTTCGATTTTTGTGAATTTCAACCCTTTGTTCCTTCGGTATTCTACTGCCGTTGTCTCAAAAAAATATCTGAAGTGTATATCTATAAAATATAAAAAAAAAAAAACAAAAATCTGTTTGTTTTTTTCATATGATAGCCAAACAATAAGCATGTTCTCACAGTTCCCTATGTATTCTTTGTAAATATTGCAGAAAAATCTTGAATTTGGCCTGATATCAAAGCCACATATCAGGCAAAGATAAGCGGTGACATATCTTTTTTATTTTATTTTTCGAACATAATAGTTTAGACCTACAAAATATTTTAAAATTAAAAAAAAATCTGTCTGAGATATTTATTAGGATCGAACTACCTTTAAACAGTATTGCCCTCGTGTTGCGAATCAATAATTGTCACATGTACATTCACTCCATATCCTTTCATTTTTCCTATCAGTTAATCAATATACAGTATTCACTTTGAAATATGTTTCCTAGTATCTCAATTCAAACAATAATGTCCATTTTTACTCTTTAATTTATATAATGTCTTTAGATCGTATTGGGGATTTGTTCTCTATCAGTTTTTTTAAACATATTTGGTCTTCCAAACGTTTAGATTATTTCTGCACTGAAGAGATAAAAGTTGTCGAATAATAACTAAATACCGAAGTTATTGTGAATTTACTTTCTGCATAGTCGCATTTCGACAAATTATGTCTCATTAGTGCAGATAAAATCTAAACGTTTGGAAGACCATGAACTCAAAAATGTTTAAAAACTGATAGAAATCGATCAAAATCAAAAGTCAAAATCGAAATCATATGCAGAAAATAAATTCACAGTACTTCATCATTAAGTTATTGTATTCGTCATCGAGTAAGGAATCAAAATTGGAGCATTGGTGTGAACGGTGCCGCAAAAACTCGGATTCAAGGAAATACGTTCAACAATTACACTTGTAATTTTTCTTCGAGGGAGAATTGAAGAGAACTTAGACTTCCAGAACAAGACAAAGTACAATGTAGCTTCTTCTCTATTTTATATATTTAAAGTTTTAAAAAGTCAAGAATGATAAAAAAAAAAAAAACATCAATTATTTCCTGTTTTATTTATTTCATGGTCGCTGATAGATGAAGTTAAAGGGTCTGAAGGGAGTAATGGTTATAGTTTCAATTCTTTCGAAATTGAAATGTAAGTACATTAGTCATTTGTTTTTGCCATAGCCCTGACAAAGCTTCGTTGCTCTTATTTTTTTTTTCTATTAAAACGCTGATTTATGTTATTTGTATAGTGTATGGTGCTCTTAAAAATAACACTTTAAGGTAGCGGTAAATTATACAGTTCATACAACAGAAACAAAAACAACTAGCCCAGACTTTTAATTTCAGCTTCAGATATATAGACGATGCACTTTCTCTTAATAACCCAAGATTTAAAGAATATTTACATCGTATGTACCCCCAATGAACTTGAAATTAAAGAGACAACCGATACACCCGGTTCTGCTTCATACCTTGACCTTTTGTTATACATTGACGAACATGGACGTCTGAAATCTAGATTATATGACAAACGTGATGATTTTGACTTTCCAATTGTGAACTTTCCCTTTCTCCGCAGCAATATACCTGCATATGGAATATATAATTTCACAATTAATTCGTTACTGTAGAGCGTGCAGTACATACAGTGACTTTGTGGAAAGAGCAAAAGCACTGTCCCAAAAACTGCCGAGTCAGGGATATGTTCAGCCTTTATTAGTTTCGTCCCTTCAGAAATTTTATGGCCGTCACCACGACATCATAGATAGATATGAAATGTCAGTGTCACAAATAAAACTGACATTTTCAGCTAGATTCGCGTCTTCCCGGATTTGACATTATCGGTTTTGAATTTACCCTGGATTGACCCACTGACAGTGTGACGGGTGCTGTGCACAGAGCAGGACATGCTTACCCTTCCGGAGCACCTGATGTCACTCTTGTTTATTGAGAGTTCACACTGTTAGTGCTTTAGTTTTTTGTGTTGTATATGCAATGTTCGTGTGTTTTGTGGGCATGTAGTGTCTTTGGTCTTCCGTTCTTTAGTGTTCTTGCTTTTGCCTTGTCTCTGGACTTTGATTTGTGTAATCTATGCTTTGTTCCTTCGGTATTCTACTGCCGTTGTTTTTTCATCCAGCTAAATGAATGTCGTATAGTCAAGGGTAAAATTCAGATTTCTGGTCACTTTCTGAACTGACATCACCATATCGTCGATAATGTGTTTGTTTTTTTAAATGCTTTGGCTTGTTATACATAAAAAATAGTCATTATTTTAGTTGCATAGAACATGTTGGTTTATCATTTATGATTTCATCAACAAACGGTATAACCCATCTGAAATAAGATTATCGAAAATATCGTAAACGGGGAAATGTGGATGAACATGTAGTTTACTTCTTTCAAGGATCCAAAATAAATAACGCCAAGATTTATAATGCTCCAAAATTAGGAGCGCCAAAAATTGATGTTGAAGTTCGCTTATGGTGCCAGAAAGTACTGTAAGATTAGCACTTTTGGCAATAATCAATTTTTGTGTATATCTTATTGAAATTGAAATAAATAAAACTAAGTTGTCTAATTTTACCAGGGACATAGTTGATTTTCATTTATTCTCTATCAAAACTGTGACTAATATAACAGGGATTTGAAACTATTTTAGAAACTAGCTTGATCGAATCAAAAGCGGTGTCCCGGCTACGATTTTCTGTTTTGATTTACTCAAACTAAAATTATTGTGAAGATTTTGCCGAAAAGCTGATTTATCGCATATTTACAACATAAAATTTCCATTCACACAATAAAGGGATCCTACATAAAAATGGGTAATAGATGCACCATGGGCTGTTTTCTTGTGTAAAGAGGTCGTAAAACTATCGAGAATCCGTGCAATAAACGAATGACACTTATCGATGATTATAAGCGTCAAACAATAAAAATCCAGAAAATTTGCTAAGTTTTATTTGCTAGTTTACATGTCAAATTACATCCTACTATAACGAAATTTTACCAGGAGAACGCTCTTTGTAATGGCTTAATAGCCATATATAATTCAGACAGGAAAGAGTTCTAGAAGGGGCTGATAAATTTTGACTGATGTGACCACGCTCATACATTTTTAGAAATAAATTTTGGAGTTCAAACACAAAACTTTTCCTTGTGTATTTTACAACTAAAATTTCAACTAAATTTAAAGCAAAATACATCATGATTCACATTGAAATCATATAAATTTTATAGCATTACATATTTTTGGGAAAAATAAAATGAACTGAAAAAACGTCATAAAGTGTAAAATTTCGCAGTATATTAATAGAAAAATATCCAAGTTTTAGAGCAAAATTTGGATACTTTGAAACAAAGTTATTTTACAAAAAATATAATATGATTTGCAGAAATCTTTCTTCTATAAAATAATATATTTTGTATTAAAATCGGTAGAAAAATGTAGATGTAAAGTGTACTAAAATATCCTATGTTTCAACAGAGAAATGATAAAAAATACGACGATTTACAGGTAAATCTTCCGCGACACCGAAATTTTAAAAATTGTAAATGTTTCAAATTTCTGATATATAATAGAATAAAAAAGATAACAGGAAACACCTACAATGGCCGAAAAACATAGCCACATGCCAGAAAGTAAATATGAACTGCACAAGAAAAAAACCCACAATAAAAATACAAAAGACAAACATAAACAACGATAGGAACTCGGGACAGCCGGACTTGGTACCGGCACTAGCAAAAGCCAGCGGTAGGGTTAAACCGGTTTATGGGTACCCAAACCTCCCCTTTCTCTGTCCCGTTTACCTATCGTAGAATAAACATACGAATAAAACCCATACAGGTAGACTACTAACTCCATGACCACAATCTAGAAAAGAAAAATGGGGGGACAAAACGTAATTTTGAAAGATGGGTCAAAGAGTGCTCGCCGCTAAACTGCCGGCTAGCTCAAGGAGCCTAGTCCGCTGGTAAAACACTGTCGCACTACGGAAGGATAAGTCCTAGATCAAAACTACAATTTTACACAATAAGGAAATGAATTTGTTTCCCCTTTGTATGAAATTAAGCACCAAAATAAAACACAGTTTTTTTTTTTTAACAAAGTGCCAAATTTAAATACGCCTTAATAAAACATACAAATTTTAACACAAAACGTTAAACCGCCAAAATATCCCTTAACTAAAATATTCTAATTTACAGTATTCATTCATGTAGTGATCCAAGACCTGTAAAATAAGATTTTTGGTCACTCGACAAATATTGTTTTGATCTGCACTGAAGAAATATAAAGTTGTTGAAATGCGCATATGCAGAAACTAAATGAACGGTAACTTTGGTATTTTGTTATTCATAAAAA
Organism: Modiolus philippinarum; assembly: GCA_002080025.1. Lineage (NCBI taxonomy): Eukaryota > Metazoa > Mollusca > Bivalvia > Mytilida > Modiolidae > Modiolus > Modiolus philippinarum. Next base: position 20,262 of record MJUU01041938.1, on the reverse strand, counting down.
TCATACAATTATCATCATAAACACTTTATAAAATTATTCCTATAATTACCTTGATGTAAATTTAATTCAACAACGTTCACAAATTGGCTTAGTGCACATTTCAGAATTATTGAGTAGTTCTTAAGAAATTTATTGGACATCAAGATTTGATTGATGAATATTCAATTCCTATTTCAAATTTTATTGAAGACGGTTTTGTCTAAGGTTTGGCGACTTCTATTGAGGTTTGTCCATGGGTCACTTTGGGGTGACTTGAACAACGAACGACAAAAATATTTTACCTGTATGATGACACAATGCTGGTACATTGGACGACCTGCATTACATTGATTGATTGATTGAATATTGTTTAACGTCTACTCAGCAATATTTCAGCTATATCAAGACGAGAACCTGCATTACAGAAGGCAATGTTGACAATATTATGGTCTTGACATTTAATACAATCTAGGCACACAGAACCTATATTTAGTTCTCATATAAGCGGGGCTTGATGCATCATTAAACCTTGTTTAACCCACTTTTTTTATATAAAACGATACTTTAATACGGCTTATGGATTTTTGTCGAGCCTTCGACGATAGTTGAAAAAAGCGAGACACATGTTGGTGATTCCGGCGGCGGCGGCTGCGGCTTCCACAATTGTTTAAGTTTTTTTTCTTGGGGAGGTTTAACATCAACCACCTGCGCTAGCCTATTGATATTTGGTATGCAGTTACATTAGCATCAGTACAGCTCAGTTTTAGTGGCGTTTTATGTCTATGCCCCCGCAGTCATGCTCCACTGACTTCGAAATTTTGATTTTTTTTCAAATGTTTAACTTTTTTCTAGTGTCTGTTTAGTATCAACAACTCATAGTTAACCTTTGATATTTTGTATGCAGATACATTAGCATCGGTACAGCTCAGTTTCAATAGCGTTTTATGTCTATGCCCCCGCAGTCATGCTCAAATGATTTCGAAATTTTGAATTGTTTTTTTTTTTCAAATGTTTAACTTTTTTCTTGTGTCTGTTTAGCATCTACCAGTCATAATAGCCCATTGATATTTATTATGCAGTTGCATTTGTATCATTGCAGCTCAGTTTCAGTGGCGTTTTATGTCTATGTCCCTGCAGTCATGCTCCACGGACCTCAAAATTTTGCACTTTTTATCAATATTTAAGTTTTTTCTTGTGTCTGGTTAACATGAACCACTCATAGTTGCGCATTGATGTTTGGTATGCAGTTGCATTAGCATCAGTACAGATCAGTTTCAGTGGCACTTTATGCTATGATCCCGCAGTCATGCTCCACTAACTTTGAAATTTTGCACTGTTATCAAATGTTTAAGTTTTTTCTTGTGTCCGTTTAACATCAACCACTCATAATAGCCCATTGATCTTTGGTATGCAGTTGCATTATCATGATTGTGATCAGTTTTGATCAGTAATACATTTGGTATCATGGCTGCTGCTGAAGATAAGTGTGCAAATTAAGGCGATGCATGGGAAAGACGAGACATATCCTGTGTCCACAGTTTATCCTTACTAGTCTCCTCCTCTAATTGCTTTTGACTTTTGTTGCCACTTTTATTTAAAAACCAACCAGTCACCAAACTGCTTTTTCAACACCATATTCCAGCTGGCTGTGTGACGGGATCCATGCGTGGAGCAGATCATGCTTTCCAATCCGGGGCACCTGATGAGACGTCAGTTTTTGTAGGGGTTTACACTGCTAGAACTTTAGTTCTGTGGCGTTCTTGTTTCTGTTTTGTTAAAATTGTTTTGTCTTTGCCATAAGGTCTCAATTCGTGTTGGATTTGAATTGCCGGGATTTTTTATTTATGATTTAAAAATTCTACCTTTCCTCATTCTTGCTGTGATATACGTTTGCCTATTTTTCAGAACATGTGTTCTTGTTTGTTTGGTTTTTTTTCTCTCTTTCATTTCTGCATTGCATATTTTTAATTAAAAAAAACTGTGTTACAATGCAAAGTTTCCACTTGTTACATAAGATACAGAAATATATTGAATTAACAATAACAATACCGAACATAAGTGTGAAGACACAATATCAAAAATGTATTCTATGAAAAGAAATTATTTTAAGTCATAAATGTAAAAAAATATAAATTGTTTGCTTAAATGAATGTATTTTGGGTTGAACTATTGTACTTTATAGAAATCTTCAATATTTTTGGTTCTGACATCATTTAATGTTTCGTTTCATACATTCTCCGTAGTTGGTCATATTAAAGTTCTCAAAGCGATATTCACCTGTGTATTTAATGACAAAATATTCGCTTTAAAAAAAAATTGTAGAATTCATTTCATTTTCTTCGATTTAAGTATTTTTAAAAGTGCTAAAAAGAGCGAATAGTTTCTCCCAGTAATTTGGAAATATTTTTATGTTTGGTTGTATTCATTTTGTTTCTATATATTATATAATAATTTGTAGCGTCAAAATCTCAGGCCGTTTTCAAATTATTGCAATAAAAAAAACGTCTTAGAAATTAAAATTCTTAGAAAAAATAAACGTGATGCTCTTTTTAGTGGTATAAAAATATCGGATAAGAAATGAGCTCTGGGGTGTTTTTTGAACAGTGGCTGCTTTTAGATGAAATGCACAGTTAAACTTCACTCCAGGAAATTCGATATGTCCAAATACTGCTTATATATATTGAAAAAGATTTTTTTTGGTAATGTGTTCTCTGTTGGTTTTTATATATTTTGGTTAAAGGATTTCCAAATGTTTTGTTTTGATCTGTACTGAAAGGACATAAGTTGTCAAAATGCGCATATACAGAAACTAAATTCACAGTAATCTCTGTATTTTGTTATTAGAACAATAGAAATAATCGAAAGATTAATTTGAAACGTAAGGAAGGAAATAGATTAAATTTTCTGTCACAATAAACACTAATAACAATGCAAATTAACTGTTTAAACTATATTGCATAAATTGTCCAAACAGAAAATATAATGAATAAAAAAAACAGTAATTTAATATAATGTTCAAATATTTCCCTGTTTTAAGTTCTTGTATAAATATAAACTATTTATTTGAGAGCAAAAATTCTATAAAATAGATAACGTTGCTTATGTTACTGAAATATTTAACGTGGTTTCAATGTTTCTGCTGTTATGCTCCTAAAATTTTCAGTTGAGTAAACTCTTCGTGTGAAAGTCCTTTCATAAAAAGCTTTCTGTAAAATATAAGCTGGCCCAAGAAATTTTTAATTCAAAACTAGATGTTGTCGGAAACGACAGCTATCCCTGCACTCCCTGTTTGACACAGAAAACGGTTGTTATACACCCTTGGCATATTTTTTTCATTATTTTTTAAATCTACCTATTGAAAGTCATTATTGTTACTAAAAGAATTCTAGGATATATGGTTGCTAAGTAGAATTCCAAAAAATAAGTGGTCTTTGAGACTTTCAAGAAATTTACCAACATTGGAATCAATATTTTTGAAATCCAGTTGATGAAAAGGTTTTTCCTAAACTACACAAACATTTTAAGTATGGTTGCTAGGAAGAATTCCAAAAAATAAGTGGTCTTTGAGACTTGCAGGAAATTTACCAAAATTGGAATCAAATATTTTTGAAATCCAATTGATGAAAATGTTCGTCCTAAACTACACAAACATTTTAAATACGGTTGCTAAGTAGAATTCCATAAAATAGGTAGTCTTTGAGACTTTCAGGAAATTTACCAAAATTGGAACCGCCTTTCAGAATCCTAAGTTATCAGAATTTTGCTTTTTACCAAACACTTGTCAGAATATAATATAATATGCCAAAATTTAAGAAAAATATGTGTCTTTGACATTTTCAGGAAATTTACCAAAGTTAGAACCGGAACCAAAATTCCGAAAGCTTATTGCAAATCTATAGACTATATGCAACAATTCTGCATTAAGATTTGATCCCTAAATCCAAAAATGTAGGAGGAGTTTGCGTCACATGCCACATGTGTCTAATCCACATCTTTTGGTCTTTGTTTAAATTGACATCATGGGGCCTCTTGTTTGCACCACGACCAATATCAAAAATCCGAAAGCTTATTGCGCATCTACAGACTATATGCAACAATTCTATAACAAAATTAAATCCCTAAATCCATAAATGTAGGAGAAGTTTGTGTCACATGCCACATGTGTAAAAATTGACATCATGGGGCCTCTTGTTTGCATCAAGACCAATATCGAAAATCCGAAAGCTTATTGCGCATCTGGACACTATATGCAACAATTCTACAACAAAATTAAATCCCTAAATCCAAAAATGTAAGAGGAGTTTGAGTCACAAGAAAAGTGTGACGGACGGACGGACGGACAGACGGACGGACAGACGGAGGGTATAACATTATCCCCGAACTTTCTTCGAAAGTGCGGGGATAACAAAGTAACTATCCATTTGTATAGAGCACAAAGAAATGAACATTCCTTGTACAAAAAAGGATGTTTTTTTTTCACTAAAACCTAGCACAAAATCAATATATCATGCATATTTTTAGCATTTCTTACGAATACATCGGCACATAACTACCGAAGAAAAAAATTAGAATTGTGAAATTTTAAAAGTTAAAATTCAAACAAACCCGGCAATTCATATTCAAAACTAATTCAGGCAATTTAATAATGACAAAATAAGAAAGAATAAATAAACGAGAACGACCAAACAAATATGGATATACTATAATATGCTCAGAAATTACAGGCCTATACAAGGCACTTCAAACTTAAGATAATAAACCCTTACTTCAATTAGTTGTGATTCAACTTAATAAAAATATTATTTTCTTTGCATTTAGTATCAGAACTGTGCAATATTGAAGTTTGTTTGACCTGGAGTGTTCAATTAAACCATCTTAATTTGGCATGCAACTTACGATTTACAATAAAATTTATTGACAATAGAAAAATAGAACAAGGATTTTGTGTTCATCCGCATCCAGTTCCCGAGTGCCATAGTCTTCACAAAAATGTCAGCCTTACACAAAACACCAAAACTAACATCACAACATTGGCTATAACAGGACATATTGACAGACATTTAAATGGAGAGTGGAAATGTAAACACGGGACAAATATAGATGATGCTATAGTTAATGTTACAGTACTAGCTGAAGAAGGTAAAATCATTATAAGAGTCACAAAAATTATCTTTATAATCCTAGCTATGCAGTAGGTACATGTATATAGTATTCTAGTGTTCGTCTGTCCGTCTTTCTGTACCCAAACGCTGGTATCTACTACTCCTACTTAACTAATGATTGGAATTTCATGAAGCTTATACAGGAGTTAAATTGCATATTGTAGATGTGCACTACTTATTTTGTTTTCCAATATTTCTTTTTTCCCTTACCTTTGTTTTAAACATTGTCATTTAGGCTCTCTTTGCTCAATGCAAACTATATGTTGAACACCTTTCTTAAACCACGTATTGGAATTTCATGAAAATTATGCAGAAGATTAATTACATATTGCAGATGTACAATATGCACTGCTTTCAAATAATTGCCTTTTGATAGATTTTTGACATGTTTTTGACTGCGTCATTTAAGCGCAATGCAAACCATATGGTAACCAAATGGTATCCACTACTCCTCCTAAACCACTGATAGAATTTTATGAAATTCCTGTAGGATTTTGATTATATATTGTTGATGTTCACCTTGCATTTGTTTTCTATCAATAATTTGTTAAAGATGTTTACATTTTTTGGATCTTGTCATTTAAGGTAAATGACTACCTGGTATCTTCTACTCTTCCTAAACCACTGATTAATATTTGATGAAATTTATCTACATATTGTAGATGTGCACTGCGCATTTTGGTCTCAAGTAATTCATTTTTTGTTTCAGATTTTTGACATTTGACATATTTGGACTTTTTCAATTTTACACTTTTAGCTCAATTAAAACCATATGGTGAACACATTATGTCTATTACTCCGCTGACACCACTGATTATAATTTGATAAAACCTATGCTGGAGCTTAATTACATATTGTAGTTGTGCATTACGCATTTGTTTCAAATAATTCGCTTTTTACAAATTTTGATCTCGTAATTTAAGCTCAGTGTAAACCATATGGTGACCACTTGATGACCACTTTTCTTCCTTGACCACTGATTAGAACTTTTTGAAAATTATACACAAGATCTTAATAGCATATTATAGATGTGCTTTATGGTTTACGTTTTCCAGTAATTTTTATGCTTAAGAAAAGGTTGGAATGGGGTATCCGTGGTCCTCTAGACCACAGTAACTCTAGTATATACATGTATAGCCTTAATGAATAAAATTCTAAATTATAACAGCAGTAGAATACCGAAGGAACAAAGCACAAGATTACACAAATCAAAGTCCGGAGACAAGACAAAAGCAAGAACACCAAAAGACGGAAGACCAAAGACACCACATGCCCACAAAACACACGAACAATACATATACAACACAAAAAATTAAACCACTAACAGTGTGAACTCTCAATAAACAAGAGTGACATCAGGTGCCCCGGACGGGTAAGCATGTCCTGCTCTGTGCACAGCACCCGTCACACTGTCAATGGGTCAATCCAGGGTAAAGTCAAAACCGGTAATGTCAAATCAGGGAAGACGCGAATCTAGCTGAAAATGTCAGTTTTTATTTGTGACACTGACATTTCATATCTTTCTTTCATGTCGTGGTGACGGCCATAAAATTTCTGAAGGGACGAAAGTAACAAAGGCTGAACATATTCCTGACTCAGCAGTTTTTGTGACAGTGCTTTTGCTCTTTCCACAAAGTCACTGTATGTACTGCACGCTCTACAGTAACGAATAAATTGTGAAATATATACTCCATATGCTGGGGATGTAGGTATGTGCTACAGAGAAAGGGAAAGTCAAAATCTTCACGTTTGTCATATAATCTAGATTTCAGACGTCCATGTTCGTCAATGTATAACAAAAAGTCAAGGTATGAAGCAGAATCGGGTGTATCAGTTGTCTCTTTAATTTCAAGTTCATTGGGGTAGATACGATGTAAATATTCTTTAAATCTTGGGTTATTTAGAGAAAGTACATCGTCTATATATCTGAAGCTGAAATTAAAAGTCTGGGCTAGTTGTTTTTGTTTCTGTTGTATCAGCCCTTGTAAAAACTTTGCTTCATACGAAAAAAGGAAAAGGTCAGCTAAAAAAGGCGCACAATTTGTTCCCATAGGAATCCCTTTTGTCTGTTGAAAAACACGGCCTCCACATTCAACAAAAATGTTGTCGATAAAAAATTCAAGCATCGTAATCACGTCATTTTCACTGTATTTCTTGTTTGACTCAGTGTGGTTCTTTACAAAATATGTTTTATCTTTTCCTATTACCAGATAGGAATACCTGCTTTCTCAGTTATTGGTACAGAAACATTGATGTATCAGATCGGAAACTTCTGTTTTAAGATTATTATGGGGAAAAGTTGTACAAAGGGTAGAGAAATCAAAAGTTTGAATGCTATTGCAGTATGCGAGACTGTTTGAGGAGAGCTGTTCAAGGAGATCTTTGGAATTTTTAAGAATCCACATCTGATTCACGCCGCTCGTTGAATAGGCTTTTTCGCAGTAGCTTTTTCGACCATCTCTAACTGCAGTCAGTAAAGTGGTAAGGAGTTTGGATAGGGGCTAGTGGTGCATCTGACAGATCCTGCAATGAATCTCTGTAGGATTCTTGTGAAGCTTAGGCACCCAGTAAATATAAGGGAGATAACTGTTATTCTCATCAACTTTGATACCGATTTTCTTAAAAATAATTTATAAGCGTCTAAAGCCAAGGACCAACTGAGTTAGAGTTTAAGGATATCACTCTATCCAAAGTGCGAATCGACAAATATATTTTCTACCGTTTCCGTCATGATTTTGTACCCTACGCAGAGAGATTTGTGGGAAATATACGACGATTTTTACATTTTGAAAGGGAAAAAAGCTTGATTCTCGATACGCCAATATAAATTATTCAAATTATGTGCAAAACTTGATGCATAGTAAAGATACTACATAAATATGTATTTATGAATTATGTTATCTTTGATATCATTGAATGAACGCATATTTTTATAAATCTTGTTTATCTATAAAATAACATGTTAATACTATTCTAATTTGTGCTAAAAATCTAGGACAGCTATCAACAATAACAGCAGTATAAGTTTTATTACATGTAAGATTAATTATTGATTAGAAACGACACACTTGAATAATGGATGCTATGACTTTTCTCCGTATGTGTTACAATTTTTCTCTGTTAGGTCTACTATTTTCTAACGTAACTATCGATACAATGCTACATTTTTTTACCGATACCATTCAACTTGAAATGTATATGAAACATGCTTTAATAAAGTTTTACGATTGTTTTCTCCATATATCATTTAAAACATTCATGATAAGTTTACATTTTCTGATGCTTTGGTGTTGTAATAAAAATGATTCAGATCTTTGTCAAACCGATTAAGTTCCTTCTACCATTGGTTCATTTCTGTATACTTTGTACATGTCTATTGTTTAACATATTCAGAAAGTTAAAAATAGATAACATCTAATGATCTACCGCTTTGATACTGAGCGCAATTGAAAAAAAAATGCTGAAAGGGAACTCTTTACCCTCATCAAATATATACGACAGTGTTTCTGCATATATGGAAATTTATACAAAAAGAAAAACGATTTCTTGAACTTGACTACGGTCATTCATTTTGTTGCATCTCTAGGTCACTGAAAACTTCAATCGTAGTTATTGTGCTTTTAAGAGTACCTCCTTCACTGATGTTAATAACCATACTATATATATACCCATGAAGATGAATCCATGTCAATTGCCACAGCAAGTGTGGACCCTAATACATTGGCAAACGAATACCAAAGCAAGAACAAGGAAAGGGGAAATTCTAAAATCATAAATCCAAAATCACGGCAATTCACAGCAACACAAAGTAATTGAGACAGTATGACAAAGACATAACAAACAAACAAAAATGAACAAAAACGCAACAAAACTAAAGCACTAGCAGTGTGAACCCCTATAAAAATAAAAAGACATTTTTACTTTTCCTCATCAAAACCGAAACCGAATCCGAAACCAAGACCGAACCCGAAACCATATTATGCAGAATTAGTTTTGTTTTGTTTCTCTTTATTGCATGTATATCAGTATCTGATGAGCTTTAAGATCGGCTTTCTTTTTGAAATATTTATAATAGATTTATTTATAAATTCAATTTTAAAGAAGTGATTAGACTTTAGGAATTTCATAGTAAATATGTAATCAATTCTACAATTTGGATTTAACATTTGCTTTTTGGGTGTAATCATGATAAAAAAAATTACACACATAATTTGTTGTTTGGCGAATAATTCTTATATTTATGTTGCAATTTACAAATTTCATGAATTTTGTTGTGTTGTTCATCTTTTTATATGTGTGCGTCTTCATTTTTCTTTTCTGTGCTGTGCTCATGTTGTATCTTTTCTCTTTTGTTTTTCCTATGTTGCCAATGTCCATTTATAATTCGTTCTAGATTGACGGTTTGGTTCTCCTTACTTTAAGCATGAATAAGGTCTTTAAGGCGAACATTAAGTCTTTATTTTACGCTCAATCTATATAAAGGCCAAAAAACAATTCATTTTTTTTTTAATTTCCATTCAAAAATCCTTTCGAAAGAGTAGAGTTTTACATGTTGCGATATACAAAGTTCATGAATTTTAGCACCAACAAGTAAGTAAGAACCGAACCGTCGGTCTAAAACAAACCAGCCAAAGACAATGGCAACATCGAAAAAACAAAGAAACAGAGACATAACATGAGCACAGCAAAGAAAAGGAAAATGAAGACACACACGAATACAAAAATTAACAACACGGATCCGATAAAAAACAATGGATGAGATCAGTAAGATTTTAAGTGTGTGGTTTAAACATATTTTTTGAACATGACCAAAACATTTTTGTTTTGAAAATTTATTTCACGGTATCCTTTTGAAGGAGTTTTATATGTTGCGATAAATAAATAGACTACATACTAAAAGCCTTATTTTTCAAACCTTAATTATGCTTAAATTAATGTAATATCGGAACATATAAAACTCCATCAAAAGAATATCATGAAGTAAATTCTTCAAAAACGGAATTGTTTTGGAAAATTTTTAAGATTAACATTTTAGTTTAAAGAACAGACTTGAAATCTTGCTTTTCAAGCCTGTTAAATACTTTAATTTATAAAACTCGTATTTTACAACATATCAAACTCCTTTTAAAGGATATTTGAAATAATCTTTTTTAAAGACTAAATTGTTATGGCCTTTTTTAAAGATTGTTTTGCATTTCTAAAAATTGAGCTAAAATTGCAGACTGAAAGTTTTCCTTTCAGACATTTATGCTCAAATTCATGAAATTTGTATATCGCATCATATAAACTTTTTCAAAAGGGTATGATGATGAAAATAAATTTTCTGGAATAAAAATCTCACTTTTCAAACATAATTTATGTTCAAATTAATATAATTTGTATATTCCAACATATAAAATTCCCTCAGGCAGATATGACGAAATAAAATTTTCAAAAAAAAAAAAAAATGATTTTTGGGTCATTTTTTAAGATTGAGGTTGAACTGTAGGATAAATATCCTGCATATCATACACTTTTTTATGCTAAACTTCGTTAAATTTGTATATCTTTCAAAAGAATATGATGAAATAAAATTTTCAAAAAAAGAAAAAAATATAAATAAATCAATTAAGATCGAATCCTTCCATGACCACCAAATCAGCTCTTCATTCGCAACCACAATCACCATTCTTTTGATAACTATTATTAGTATATAACAAACAAACTTTACGAAGGTTGAATAAGAAAGAAAATTGTACGCTTAAACTATTTTAATTGGTTTGATTAAATTCTAAATAGCGGTTTCCGTTTCTGATTTGATGAACTTTAAACACTTAATTTTGATTTCAGTTTCTCATAATTTGCGTTTTCGATAAAAAGGTAATTCTGATTCCGATCGGAAACTGCAGTTTTCATGCGAAATGCCGGGTACTTCGCGAAATACTATATATTCTGTACGGAAACACAAGATTTCGTGCGAAATACCTGATATTTTGCATGGAAACCATACTTATCATAAACTAGTTAAAACCTTTACTAAATTTTATCATCGATATAAAGACTTAGTTCGTAAATACAATGCAACCTGTAAACATCTTATCAAGGCTGGCATTTCACACCCCTTATTTTATGGTAATGTTTTACATAAAAGTAAAAAATACTTACACTCGCCTAACAAACTTATAAAACCTTTAAATCGTCTAATTCATAAGGGTTATAATTACGGTATTGTCGTCAAGTCATTACGTATGGCCTTCTTTGGTATTAACATGGATTTTTTGATAGGGTCTTTGCATTTTAACTAAACACATTCTAAATTTCTAAAATCAGTATTGCATGGACACGGGTTATGTATTCCGGTATATACATGAAATCATTATGCTAAACTCCTCACAGGAAGGGATCTTGATGGAAGCTGTATACTTAGGGTACATAACTTAATATGTCAGTTGGTAATGGGTCTGGAGCTGGCATGCCAGTTAACTGCTAGTAGTCTCTTGTGATTTCATGTTTATGTCCGTATATTTAGTTCTTTCAGTTTCATTTTTCACAGTTGACTCAGTCCTGTTGCCAACTGAATTTTACTGTTGTTACGATCGTTTTTTTATTTATCACATTGGCTATAGGGGGAAGGTTTGGGCCCAATAAAACTATTTTAACCCCGCCGCAGCAGGTTTGTGCCTGTCCTAAGTCAGAAAATTTATTAAGCCTTTGTGTGTCTTGTCTGTTTTCTAGTTAGTTCACTTTATGTCTATCGGAGTCTAGGAAGATGCTTATGTCGCTGAACTTGATTACTCTTTTATTTAGGGGCCAACTCCGACCTACCGTTGGATGTGGGGTTTCCTCACCGTTCATTGAAGATCTTATGGTGGCTTTGAGTTGTTATTGCTCCCCTTAGGGTCGTTGTCTCTTTGACTCATTCCCCGTTTCCCTTCTTTTTCTTATTTTCAGTTTTCAAGCAAAATACTAAGTATTCCGCATTTTTGTGGCTATTGTGTGAGAAACATCTATCTCATGGACGTTACATGCGACATAGATTTGATGATTTGAAATTTCCCAAAGAACAAAGAAGGAAACCCAATTAAAATACAATAATTAATAAGGCTTCTACTGTCAAACACCCAATTTAATCCCCTTGGCCCTTTTCTAAACAATTGTTGGGCCAGGACACAAACAGAAAGATAAACATATTACGTGTATGCTTAAAATCATTATATTGAATTTGATAATGATCCGTTTACTAGAACCAAAGTTATGGTTTTCACAGACGCAAAACCTTGTATTTAACCGATTTTTGGCCCTTTTATCTAAAATAAACGGGATCAAGAACCATAAATTAGAATTCAAGCTACCTGATGTGCAAAGAAACCTCATACTTAAATTTGATTATGATCTGTCTACTGCAACCAAAGTTATGCTGTTCGCAGACGCGAATCCGACAACGATAACATTGTCACAATTTTTGCAGTCATGTAACAAAAAAGGATCAAAATTTATCAATAAAAGAAATTTTGTAGCAAAAAGTAAAAAAATTTTGCATTCTATTATCGAATTCCAAATTACCTTTACTACATTGTATTAACGATTGAAAGTCCAATATGGAGATTAAAAAACGAAAGCTAACCAGATAATCAACGTTTTAACATTGCAAACAGTTCATTCTGTATATGCTGGTTTCGGTTTCGGTCTCGGTTTCGGATTCGGTTTCGGTTTCGACGATGAATAGTAAAAATGTCTTAACCTGAGGTATCATCAGGTGCTCCGGAAGGGTAAGCATGATCTGCTCCACCCGTGCACTGCCGGTGAAAAGTCCGATTTTGTCACAGTCGGTAACAAACTCTGGATCTACCCAGAGATATCTGTTCTCATTTATGAAAAAGAAACATTGTAATGGTCTGTCGAATCGTGGTGACATCCGTAAAACTTCTGTAGTGACAATTGCAACAGTGACTGAACATACCCTTGAAGTTTTTGAGACAGTAATTTCACTCTGTTGACAAAATCGCTGTACAAACTACAAACACGGCAATAGCGAATGATGTCTCGCCTGTCCCTGCTTGACGTGAAATTAAACTGACCTAATCAGAAAACTAAGAATTTCCATAGACTGTGAAAATTCAGGTCACTGACACAAGCTTTATACTAGGTCCATATGTACTATCTACGACAAACCAACATAACAAATACCCTTCATCTACCATTAATACATCATGAGAAACCAGACATTCTCACGATTGATTGATTGATTGATTATTGTTTAACGTCTACTCAGCAATATTTCAGCTATATCAAGACGAGAACAAAATTGTTAATAAATAATCACTTTGGGGTATGGAAAGGGCCATGGGACGTGAAATTCTGATTGCCACTGGAAAAGTAGGGTGAAATCGTAAAGGGCGGGGAATTTAGCCTTGTAGCCGATCACCTACGGACCACCCCAAAAGAGCTTGCTACAAGGGTTCTTTAACGTGCAGGAAGCGTGGCATTTCTTCCAACACGTGGACCTGAGTTTACATCCCATCGGAAAGATAGGTTGTATATTTATTAATCCCATACAACCACGGAATGGGTCCTATTTCTATATCCCGGGACCCTCGGGATCAGCCTCCGCTTAGGAGGAGTCACACCCCGCAAGCCAGAGATACTAGGTCCTATTTCTATATCCCGGGGTTCCCTCGGGGTCCTCTGTTAGGAAGACTCATACTCCAAGGTCAGAGGATGCTGCAGGCCTATTCATAAGCCGGGACCGCGCACGGCGGGACAATCTCACGAGACTTAGAAATTGAGGTCACAGGCATAAGTCATGTAGTACACTGTCACGCACTTCCAAAGATGGACCTACTACTTATAGTTGTTGAGAAATGGATATAAGCATAGAAACTTAACGCGGCCATTAGGTAGATGTTTGAATAAATCAACAGAGTATAATAACAGTCTATTAAACCTGATAAATGAGAATGAAAAGGAAGGTGATTCACATCTATAAATTATGGGAGACTTCAGCTGTCCTAACATTGACTGCATGGGAGACGTACAACTCTACAGGCGATAACCCTAATACAACTGAATACAAATTTATAGACAAGACAACTTTTTATTCCAGCATGTTAGAAAGCCAACTGGGTGGAGGGGAACAGACACTCCAAATATATTGGACCTAATACTCACAAACCAGGAAGAAATGATCTTTAATATTGAATACCAAAGTCCACTTGGAAAAAGCGACCATTGTGTTATCACATTATTTGAGTTCAACTGTTTTTTAGATATAAGGAAAATAAGTAAAGTCAAGAGGCTATATAACAAAGGAAATGCATACAAATTTTAAAGAGGAAATGGACAGCAAAGATTGGCTAAATCTACTAAAAGACACAAATAGCGTTGATGTAAATTGGGATATATTTATAAATATATTAAGGGACTTAGAAGATAGATATGTACCTACCATGACAGAAAGACAACTTGGCAGAGGGAAGAATGACTTTCCTATAGACAAGAAAACAAGAGAGAAAATAAGAAGAAAAACATTTTATCTAAAAAAGTTACATCTAGCAATGACCCCGCTATCCGACAAGAATACAACAAAGTGAGGAATCAAGTAAAATCATCAATCAACAAGATAAAAAGGGATTTTGAAAAAGGATTATCGAAAAAGGCCAAAAATAACCCAAAAGCTGTATGGCAATACATCAAGTCGAAATCTAAGATAAAAGAAAGTATAGGAGATCTACACATTAACCCTAGTGATAACCAATCACCTAAAACAGACCAAGACATACAAAAGGCCAACATCTTATCTGAGTATTTTTCCAGTGTATTTACGACAGGGTCAGACGGAGATATACCAAAACTTGACGATAAACATATTAACTTTAAAATGCCAGATTTATTTATTACTGAAGACAAAGTTCTGAAAGTATTAAATGCTCTAAAAATCGACAAATCTCCAGGACCTGATGAGCTACACCCTCGTCTATTAAAAGAACTATCTACTTCTTTGGCTTTACCACTAAGCATCATATTCAAGCAATCTCTAGACAAACAAGGAATACCAGAGGACTGGAAAAGGGCTCTCATTAGCGCAATATTTAAGATAGGGAACAGATCCATGGCCCGCAATTACAGACCAGTCAGCCTTACCTCAGTAATAAGCAAATCAATGGAAAAGATAATCAGGGAACACTTTATGGAACATATGAAATCTAGCAATTTATTTTCGGAAAAACAGTATGGATTTATCCCTGGGCGATCAACCTCTCTACAGTTATTACAAGTTTTAGATAAATGGACTGACGCAATTGATTTGGGCTTTACTGTAGATTGTATTTACATGGACTATCAGAAAGCCTTTGATAAAGTCCCGCACAAACGGTTAATTAATAAAATGAAGAGCTATGGGATTGAGGTTCCAGTGCTTGGATGAACCGAAAAATTTCTTATAGGGAGAACTCAAAAGGTGGTTGTAAATGGCTCCAGCTCTAACTGGGAAGAAGTCTTTTCTGGAATTCCGCAAGGGTCAGTCCTGGGACCCCTACTTTTCGTCATATACATAAATAACTTACCGGACCAGGTAGACTCAAAGCCGTACTTGTTTGCTGATGACACAAAAATTTAAAGAATTATGAAAAATCAGGATGACCCCAGCATTTTGCAAAGAAATTTCAGCAAATTAGAAGATTGGAGTAAATTATGGCTGCTTTAGTTCCATTCGGGAAAATGTAAGCACATGAGAGTAGGGAAAAATACACAAAATCTCAAGCATGGATATTCACTTTGAGGCCAGACAGTTGAAAAAATCAATCAAGAGAAAAATATTGGAGTATTAGTTTACTCAGAGCTATCTTTTGAAAATCATTTATGCGAAAAGGTGAACAAAGCCAATTCTACTTTTGCAGCACTCAGACGGACATTTAAATATCTAGATGCCAAGTCTTTAGTTACACTATATAAAACCATGGTTCGTACACATTTAGACTATGCTAGGTCTGTGTGGCCCTCTTACAAAATTAAACACATTGACAAGCTATAAGGAGTTCAAAGAAGAATAACTAAACAAATTCCAGGGATGAAAAATTTATCATATCCAGAACGACTAAGAAAACTTGGGTTGCCAACTTAAGCATACAGGAGGTTAAGAGGAGATATGATCGAAACTTTTAAGAGTATAAATGGATACTATGACCAGGGGGTTAGCACAGTGCTTAAACTACTAAGTGATTCAGATATCAGACACAGTACAAGAACCAACACGAAAAAAAAAATAGTACAACAAAGAGCAAACGCACTAATTTGGAATAAGAATAGCTCGATTTTGGAATGAACTACCCAGAAAATAGTAATGCAAGTATAAATGCTTTTAAGAACAGAATAGACAAATACTGGATAAGTCAGGACCTATATTATGATGATTATAAGGCAAATATTCAAGAAGTAGGAAGTCACATGACAAATGAATATTTGCAAGATGAAGTATTTGAGTCTGGTGAAGGGGAACCTTAGGGATCCTGTACCGGAAAACCTCAACAAGTAAGTATTAGACCCTAAAATTGAGGTCAATGACCAAAATTATATGCCAGACTGACATGTACTGTCCAAAACAAATTTATACAACTACGGCCCACGGAACGAAGAGGTCAATATCCCAAATTGTCAGTTCCACTAAGGTTGTTTCCCCAGCATTAGCCGGAAGGAAATAGCTTCAGTGCAGTTAAAAAATCGGGATATTTGTCAATATCCATGGGGTGTAATTGTTTTATTATATCGCACACAAATCGAAAATATTGCACTTTCCAAATTTTGAACAACATAAAATCATAAAAATCTAAAAATCGTTTTCACTGGACATGGTAACGTTATAGATTTATTGAACAGATGTTGTAACTTTATGGGAATATTTACCGGTAAATAATAGGGTTATTCCACCGACGATGTAATATTCTTGAATTATTCACCGATGGAAAATGGGGTTATTCCATGGGTGTTGTAACTTTCTGGGGTTATTCATCGGTGAATAATAAGACTATTCAACGCTTGCAACAACTTAGATAAAAAAAAATATCTACATTATTTCATGTCGTGTTATTATGTATCAACCAATAGAATTGATTCTTTATTATTTAAGGTATAATGAAAGTATTCTTGGCCCAAAATTTTTAGTTGTTGAGAAATATATTTTATCATAGGAACTTAACGTGGTCACTGGACCGTGCAATTCAGTTCACGTAATGTCATGTAATGTTGTTGCACACCCCCCCCCCCCAATAGCATGCGGCAGGGACATCAATTTTTGTAATGATATGAAACGTACTTCAAACGTAAATGGTAGTGTTGAAGCGGAAATTCTTGCTCGGTGAAATATAGTACTATTGCAAAGTACTTGTGTAGAACTGGGCATAATTTATTTAAGGGGAAAGTTTCCGGGTTTTTTTTAGTCCGTTCTGAAAAAAAAACACAGGTCAGGTTTTAAACAGAGAGTCAGAGAAGTAAATATTTGACAAAAACAAGAATATTCCTTTTAAGTATCAATGACTAATTTACCATATTTGGCAAAAATTTGGGTTTTTGAGGTAATATTTTTTAAATGAAAATAACTTTTACATCTTTACAGGTAGCTGAATTCTGTTTGCTTTATCTGATTGATTGATTGATTGGTTGAATATTGTTTAACGTCTACACAGCAATATTTCAGCTATATCAAGACGAGAACAAGTTTGTTAATAAATTATCACTTTGGGGTATGGAAAGGGCCATGGGACGGGAAATTCTGACTACCACTGGAAAAGCAGGGTGAAATCGTCAAGGGCAGGGAATTTAGCCTTGTAGCTGATCAACTACGGATCACCCAAAAAAGAGCTTGCTACAACGGTTCTTTAACGTGCAGGAAGCGTGGCATTTCTTCCAACATGTGGACCTGAGTTTACATCCCATCCGAAAGATGGGTTGTGTATTTATTAATCCCACACAACCACGGAATGGGTCCTATTTCTATATCCCGGGACCCTCGGGGTCAGCCTCCGTTTAGGAAGGGTCACACCCCGCAAGCCGGAGATACTAGGTCCTATGTCTATATCCCGGGGTTCCCTCGGGGTCCTCTGTTAGGAAGACTCATACTCCAAGTTCAGAGGATGCTGCGGGCCTATTCATAAGCCGGGACCGCGCACGGCGGGTTTGCTTTATCTGAAAGATCCATTAAAATACACCAAAAACGTTTCTCAGATTTTTATTATAGGATCTGGTTTGAAAATAAATGAAATTTGAATTTTAACTCGAAGAAATTTTGCTTTTTCAAAATGTAAAATTAATTTAATTTTAAACCAGACTTTGTATCAAAAATCTTAGATACGGTTTTGTTGCATTTAGATGGATCTTTCAGATAAAGCAAACAGAATTCAGCTACCTGTAAAGATGTAAAAGTTATTTTCATTTTAAAAATATTACCTCAAAAACTCAAAATTTTGCCAAATATAGTAAATTAGACGTTGATACTTAAAAGGAGTACCCTTGAAATTAGCATTAAGATTCAATTTGATCATTTTCCTTTAATTTGATACCTCGTTTGTCATTATATCTTTATTAATAACAAAGTTACAGGCTTTCAAAGTCAGGGACCGAAAATTTTCTTATGAAGACTGTTGTGATACCTTAATCCCCATAGGTATCCCTATTGTCTGCTTGAAAAATTATCCTCCAATTTCTACAAATATGTTATCAATCAAGAATTCCAGCATTGCAATGACATCCTCCTCTGTATACTTTTTGTGTGAATCAGTGTGATGTTTAACAAAATAGGCCCCATCTTTACCTATCACTAAATATGAACATCTTCTGTCACCCTTTTTAGTACAGAAAGACCGATGTATTAAATCCCGGAGTACTGACTTTAGCTTATCGTGTGGAAGAGTAGTATAGAGAGTAGAAAAATCAAATGTTTGGACACTGTTGAAGTGGTTGAGTTCAGTTGAAGATAGATATTCTAATAAGTCTTTTGAGTTTTTGAGAATCCACATCTGATTCACTCCACTTGTTGAGTGTACTTAATCACTATATATCTTGAGGCCATCTTTGACTGCAGTAAGTAATGAATTGAGGAGCTTAGAAAGGGGTTTTGTTGTGTATTTGGCTGACAAAGCAATGTACAGTCGAACCTCGGTAAGTCGAAGTCGAAGGGACCACCGAAAACTGTTCGAGTTATCGGAGGTTCGAGACATCCGATCGATCGAGGTATGGATAAGGACATTTTTTCCTTGCTAGATAAACAACAGACAAGAACATAACGTGGTCTATTTTTGTTAAATGCACTTCCCGTCGATTAACACAGCGTAACTGTTGCATTTTTGTTGGAAAAAAAATTGATAATAAAAAACATACTAGCATGAATGCAGTATAAAATTTAAAAAACAAAAAATTGATAATAAAAAACATACTAGCATGAATGCACTATAAAATTTAAAAAAACAAATTAAAACAGAGTCCAAACACGTATTACATAACGAGTAAGTTCCCACTTAAATTTCACTATGGAATTATGGAAACGAAAGTAGGCTTGAGTATTTCTGAAGAAGTTATGGACTGTTTGACAGAGAGTTGAAAAGTTGTTTGTTCGAATTAAAGCTATAATTTTAGTCCTTTATAATCACTAATTATTCTTTTTCCAATTCATTTACGCTTTATGGCACGCGATAGTAACAAAAATGCGGTATACCTAGTATTTCGAACGAAAACTAGGGGTTTTCGTGCGAAATACTAGGTATACCGCACGTTAACTAGGGGTTTCCGATCGGTATACATAGTATTTCGCCGAAAACCCTAGTTTTCGTTCGAAATACTAGGTATACCGCATTTTTGTTACTATCGCGTGCCATACCGATCGGTATCGGAAATTCGAGTTCAAACCAAAAATGCTATTCATAGTTTTAGCCAATGAGAAGCGAGAAACGGAAATCGCTATTTGATATTTAACGTTCGTCCAATCAGAAACAGAAAACGGTATTCAGGGTTTATCTATTATCTAAATTTATGTAAATTCTAAAACCCAAGGATAAACTTCCTCCATCGTAGTTTTGTCCTTTGCTATATTTGATATTACTGATTATTTGGATTTCGTTTGGTTTTATGCATTTTATATCCTTTTTTTTTAAATTAA
>MJUU01041935.1:0-17500 GCA_002080025.1 Modiolus philippinarum | reverse complement strand
AAGTGGTGTCCACTTTTGCATGGACCACCTTTATTCGGGAGGGGGGGGGGGTTGTCACTCCAAAGCTGAGCCTTTGGCACGTCAGGACCCCACCATAATAGTACATTAAGCATCTCGAAAATGTATACCTCATCACATATTTTTAGCAGAAAAGTACGCCTAATTATAATATATGGAGCAAAGCAGTAATCATGATCATATATTAGGGTAAAAATATTAGATTATAAATTTTCAATCAAAAAGTAATGAATTACACTCGGTTTGGTGCTTTTTCAATATAGATATGTCAAATGCTATTTGGTATCTGATTTACATGCAACATGTTGAACTTATCAGATAATCTCACCTGAAATTTCTGATCTTTTATCACATATTTTCATCACTATTTGATACCCATATCATATAATATGAATTCAAGAAAAAGGTACCTATTTCAGCAGATCATCCTTATTTCATCATATAGTGGAAGTGTCCCCCCTTTCGAGCTTTATTCACAGACACCTGCCTTTGCCATTCATCTAGATTAGTGCCTTTGACTTTATGGCGCTTAAGGTGTCTGCAGGGTATTAATTTCCTATTATAGAATTTTGTAAAATTTTCTTTTTAGAAACACAATTGTTTTATTGTTCAAAATATAAAATAAAATTTGGGGTCACCGTGCATTTAAGAGCAAAAACTGAATTTTAAAATTTCAGGATTTTACATAGAAATTATAGGGAAAATGATTATATGGGAGGATAGCTTGAAAAATGTATTATAGATTTTGTTTATACTTTGCATGTGTTTTGAAATCATTATATAGTTTACATATAAAAAATAAAAAGTATGGGTCACCGTTGAAATAAGAGAGATAAACTGCGAAGTGTTAATTTCTCTAGTGATATCTTTGTTAAATTATTTTATCAAATTATCTCCCTTGCATAATTTCTGTGTTCTGCTAATTCAGCACTAGATTTAAAACTTTTGTGTTTTATTTCACCTTTTTGTAATGAAAATGTTTTAAAAAATTATTAGGAATAATAAATTTACATAGTTTGGAACTTTCTTTACATTTTCAATAACTATTTTGTTAAATTTGTGAATAAATGAAACCTAAATGAACAAGTACTAGACAAAAATGGCGGAATAATACCACTGGGACACCTTAACCACCCCTGCCATTGCGATAGTCTCCGGTAGCAAAACAAGAGCGATTGCTCTTGAAAGGTCGTGAAAGTGAAAAGATCCAATATTATGGGTAAATATGTTGATTGATCACAACCATTTGTTGGGTTCTTAATCAATGAAGTATTTCTGATTTCTGATTAAGGAATTTCTTTAATGATCGTATGAGACGGAAATTTTTGAAGCCTTGATTAAAAAGGTGGTCATGGAGACAACTATGTCTAATGAGAAAGTCTATATAATAGACGATATTCCACTTTCAAATTTTGGGGTAATTGTCGACATCTACTGGAAACTGGTACCTGACGTCAGTTGAGCGTAATCTAGGAATTCACCTATTTATTTTCTTGGCCTAAAATAAATTGGTTGGAAATGACCCGCCTGGGATAAAATGTTGATTTATGACATGTTCGGCTTTTTTCCAATCATAAACACCTTTCATATGTTGATAGAAGAATTTATTCCCTTTGCCCTCATACAACGGGACGCCATTTTTACCCCGTTTGACCTCTTTGACCCGCCATTCTAATACCCGGAACGTTCCGGAATTGGACTTTTGGAAGAACGTTTATTGGTGCTAGTTCTGGCGTAACGGATCAACTGTGAAAAATACACTCCGTAAATAAGAAAGTTTAAATAATATTGTCCATGTCAGGAAAATTGTTAGTTTTGAAATTAAACTTGTCCCTTTTGTCGTATATTTAAGTCCGTAGATATTAGTACATCATTTACCCACAACAACTGAAACTTTAAAAGGTAAATAATGGTTCTAAATACTGCCCTTTTCTAGATCTAAGTATCATCATTGACTCTGGTAAAATGAAAACTAAAATTTATGATAAAAGGGATGATTTTGATTTCACTATTACTAATTTTCCATTTCTTGACGGCGACGTTCCCCTAGCTCCATCCTAAGGGATGTATATATCTCAACTTGTATGATTCTCTCGCATTTGTTCTACCCTTGATGATTTTAATGAGCGTAAGCTTACTCTCACATCCAAACTTTTACAACAAGGTTACAGTTTTCATAAATTATTAAACACTTTTAATAAGTTTTACAGAAGTTATGAACATTTGATAATCTAGATATGACGTGACTTGCAAACAGCTAATTGCAAAGTGCATTCCTCATCCTTTATTGAATGGAAATGTTGTTAAAAAATGTCAAAAACTGATAAATAATCCAGAAAAACTGGGACGTAACTCACATTCTTTACGTAATAGTGGATATCGACGAGATATTCTGCACAAATTCATCAAATTGGCTTTGGATTCCAGTGACCTGAAGACTTTACATATATACTGGTTTCTCACTGATACTGCCGATGTCTACTGAAATACATAATGACTCCGGGGAGTTTTGAGTTTGATTTTTTTACGTAGTGCGACAGTGTTTTACCAGCAGACTAGATTCTTTGAGCTAGCCGGCAGTTTAGCAGCGAGCACTCTTTGGCCCATCTTTCTAAATTACGTTTTGTCATATGTTTTTCTTTTCCAAAATAGTGGTCATTGAGTTAGTAGTCTACCTGTATTGGGTTTTATTCGCATGTTTATTATACTATATGGAAACGGGATAGAGAAATGGGAGGTTTTGGTACCCATAAACCGATTTAACCATACCACTGGCTTTTGCTAGTGCCGGTGCCAAGTCCGGCCATCTCGAGATCTATTAACATTATGTTTGTCTCTCGTTTTCATAATTGTTTTTTCTAGTGCAGTTCGCTTGTAAATTGTGGCATGGGATTGTAGTTCCCGGTCATTGTCGGTGTGTTTACTGTTATTCTGTTTTGTAATTAGTTGACCATTTTCGTCAAACTCGAGATAACAGTCCAAAAGGGATGTCGATCATGTGGTTTCTGTTGTATCCTTTTACCCTAATTCTGGAAGATATATTGATAGTACCCGAAACTTGTATTTTTGCAAAAATATATGACGCTTCAAACAAAATTTGAACGTCATAATCCACAGTTGTCATATTTTGGAGGGACATTTATTCAGTTTGAAATTTTAAAGTGAATAAATGTGACGAGATTTACGAATCCTATCATGATTTATTACTCTTTTTCACCACTACAAGATTACTTTAATCGGTTCGTTATTTAATACTCTCACCTGACAGCCGGCGGTCTTATCTTCCCAAGAATAAGCCCATGCTGTTCCACTAGTATAGTAACCCATTGCATCGTTTAGGTACTGTCTGTCTTTGGTGGCTTTGTACATTACCCCAGCAGCTTCACACATTTCATCTTTCCATCCTCCGGAACTTAAATTCAAAGACAGAAACTTCCAATAAGGCCAAAACGACGCATTCAATTTTGAAACTAACGGGTACATAAACGGTACTACATTTTTCACAACAAGAAAATTACAGCAGAGCTACGAGAAGAGGTTAATTTGATACATGTGTAACTTGAAGTTCTTCAAAAAAAATATTTCGCGTTGATACATTACGAAGCAAACGAAAAAAATATATTTGATCTCCTTTCTCGAAAACCGAATTTATTTGGAAACATGCAATATCTGAATTTTAGTAAATTTTGTCTAAAACTAAGGAGTATCTCCCTCTTGCATAGCTCTGTCCTTAGCTTATTTTGGCTTTTCTATTTAGATCTTATTGGTTATTTGTTCTCTATCAGTTTTACACATATTTCGGTTTATGGACTTCCAAATATTTTGATTTTATCTGCACTGAAGAGACATAAGTTGTCGAAATGCGCATTTGCAGAACCTAAATTCACAGTAACCTCGGTATTTTGTTATTTGTTACCACTGAGCCGATGCCACTGCTGGTGGACTGTTAGTCCCCGCGGGTATTCACCAACCCAGTAGCCAGTACTTCGGTACTGGCCCGATAACTGAATTTATTTGGAAACATGCAATATCTGAATTTAAGTAAATTTTGTCTAAAACTAAGGAGTATCTCCCTCTTGCATAGCTCTGTCCTAAGCTTATTTTGGCTTTTCTATTTAGATCTTATTGGTTATTTGTTCTCCTATTTCGGTTTATGGACTTCCAAATATTTTGATTTTATCTGCACTGAAGAGACATAAGTTGTCGAAATGCGCATATGCAGAACCTAAATTCACAGTAACCTCGGTATTTTGTTATTTCTATAGTTATGTTTTCACATCACTTGTAGATGCTTGAAATTGAATTGATTGTATCAAAATAAAATCCATTTAATTGGCATTAGCGATATTCAGAGAACAATACATTGCAATCTCAATAGCACATCTGTGATTGTCGGTCTTGAAGTGTTAAGAAAATGAAGGGAAACGGGGAATGTGTCAAAGAGACAACGACCCTAAGGGGAGCAATAACAACTCAAAGCCACCATAAGATCTTCAATGAACGGTGAGGAAACCCCACATCCAACGGTAGGTCGGAGTTGGCCCCTAAATAAAGAGTAATCAAGTTCAGCGAAATAAGCATCTTCCTAGACTCCGATACACATAAAGTGAACTAACTAGAAAACAGACAAGACACACAAAGGCTTAATAAATTTCCTGACTTAGGACAGGCGCAAACCTGCTGCGGCGGGGTTAAACTAGTTTTATTGGGCCCAAACCTTCCCCCTAGCCAATGTGATAATTAAAAAACAATAGTAACAACAGTAAAATTCAGTTAGAAACAGTTGTTTACTTTTCCGTAGCAGCAGACGCTAAATATTATTACAAAGGGATATGGAGTAAATGAACATGAGACCATAACACATATGTTAACTCCAACTGCAATAATTTTAATGGGCTGTATGACCATTTCGGAAATTTATTCCTCATCAGCAGCACTAGAACCCAAACAAAGGAAATCCGTTATTTCAAAAAAATGTTTAAAATGCATAAAACCAAACGAAATCCGAATAATCAGTAATATTAAATATAACTAAGGACAAAACTACGATGGAGGGAGTTAATCCTTCGGTTTTAGAATTTTCATAAATTTAGATAATAGTAATAACAAAGTGTACACATGAGATATTATCTAATGTACAAGTACACCATATCTAAGAAAAATAAAGAACATACATTTTGTTTTCAATTTTCACATTCATTTGAGCATTAAAATGTTTTAAAGAGTAATTTCGTTTTTGAAAATTTTCAGTTCGGCCAAATATTCAGCCAGGATAACATAATGCAAGTGATCAAATAAATCAAAAGGGAATATTTTAACTTCAAGGTGAGGCATATATCATTCATAGCAATTTCAATATCAGCGAGTTCACTTGAGTTGCTAGATAGACATATTTTGATAAATGACTGCATGCATGTGTGTTAACGAATGCAAAATATTTTTTTGGCTATCAAATGAACTATGAAGGGATATGGAGTAAATGCAAACGAGACAAGTCTCCACAAATAAATGTTAAAAGTAAGCAACGGGTCAACGCTTTTATTGTTGTTTTTCATCAGCACCTTTCCGCCATCTTTATTTACGTTGTCATGACATCCGCGTTCGCATTCGATTTTAATTTCAAAATTAAAAATTTCAGTAACATTGACAGTAATATTCCAGCTTCTTCTGCTTACGGATTGTATGTGTCACAGCTGATTCGTTAGGCGAGAGCTAGCACAAATTATATACAGACTTTCTCATTAGACATAGTTGTATCCGTGACCGCCTTTTCAATTAAGGCTTCAAAAAATTCCGTCTCCTACGATCATTAAAAAAAGTTCTTTAACAGATATCAGTCCCTTGTGGAAAAATGTGAAGTTTCGGTCCGAACTCTGATTCAAGATTCTTTCTTTACTTAATACTTGGATTATCATTTCTTTTAACTGTCTACGACCTTTCAATTGCAATTGCTGTTGAGATGCTACTGGACACAACCTTAATGGAAGATGAGGTTTGGCTTACCATAAAACCGGTTTGGCCCGCCATTTTTTTGAGATGCCTGTGCCAATTCAAGACCATTGTGGTCGACAACTTTGCCGGTAGTTTTCGCCTGATTTGTCTTTTTGTCTCATGGACTTCGGCTCTTGACCGCTCTTTTCGGTTGTTTGTGTTATTGCCCAACCTAGTATAACTATTTCTTTGTTATTTTGAAATTTTTTGTTAACTCATTCTTTTCATTTTTTATTAATCTATTCTTCTCATTTTTTGTGTGCTGAAATTAGAGAATCAAATAAAATACAAATGAAATAGTTACCCGTAAAAATTCTTTGCCTCTGGAATACTATTAGAGTATATTCCAGGATGAGCTTTAGAAAATGCGTACAAAGATTTGGCTGCGGTCAACAATTTAGCACTATATCCAGGATCTGTAATTAACCAGAATATATATTATGAAATTGTCATCATATTATAATTATTAAAGGCGAAATGCAAAAAACTAACAATAAAGTAGATCTCATACGTGATATTTTTTTTAAATTTAATCTGAAATAGTTTTATCATACTACAAAGGCAAGGATATTATGAAATGTTCTTGTTCTCTTTCGCCTAGCTTCCAACACAATATAGGGCCACTTACTTTTTCTCCAATTTTATATAAATAACTATCAACCGCAGCATCCAGATGGGGTCGAGCTGTAGGAATTTGAGATTTTATTTTCTGATTTGTGACAACTATAAGCAAAGGCTAAAATACAACGTTCTTGCAAAAATATATGCTTGCAAAAAAATATTGTTAATACAATTTTGGATAGAAAAGTAAGAGACATGAATTCAAGAATGAATTATTCCTCACTATCTTAGCTTATAGTGTAATGTATAAAAAAGTAAAAGAAATATTTCAGGAAAAGATCAAGTAATCAAATACTTGTAAGATATCCAGTTAATCTGAAAAAAAAAATAATAAAACTTTCGCTGTTCCTTAGAAATCTGTTCTATAGAGTCGGTCAGATGTGTAATGCTTACCCTTGTCCTTAAAAACAATTGAACCTGCTGCAAGAGCAGCTGCAGTATTTCCGGCTACGTCACTTCCTGGTGATCCAGGTGTAATTTTGTAAGCTGGTCTTGACATATGCATATCTTCTGGTCTGCCCCAGTAACCATGGTCTATCTCACCATTACCTACCTATAGTATAAAAAAACTTAACATATAAAAGTGGACTCAGTATTTCATTCAAATAGGGGTAATAACAAAATTACCGACAAGAATTATGAAGAGCCTAAGTCAATAAGGAAAAAAGACAAAAAAGGTGGAAACCACCGAAAAAATAATCGACCGCAATAGTTCTGACTTTGAACAGGCATTTCAAAAGAAATGGTGGGTTAAAGCGGTTTTATGGCGCGCCAAACCTACTCTTCCATAACGGTAGTGTCCGTTAGCAACTCAACAGCACTTGCTATTGAAATGTCGTAGAGAGTTAAAAGAAATAGTCATCTCAGTGTTACATAAAAAAGAATCTTGAATCTGAAATCGGACCGTAACCTCAATTTACCACATGGGACAGATATCTGTTTAAGAACATTTTCAATGATCGTATGAAACAAAATTTTTTGAAGCCTTGATGAATAAGGCGGTCATGGAGATAACTATGTGTAATGAGAAAGTCTGTATGATTCTGCTAGCTCTCGCGTTACGAATCAATTGTGAAATATACAGTGCGTAAGCAGGAGCAGCAGGAATATTACTGTCCATGTTATGGAAATTGATAACTTTGAAATTAAAATCGTCCCTTTTGTAGAAAATTTTAGTACTGAGATAATAGTTTTTGTCCAAATCGAGGTGTTAGTCCCCAAAAAAGTCTATATCTAGTGGTTTCTGTCGTTTTGTTTATCTGGAGGATATATCAATGAGATCCATTTAGAAAAAGATGCGTAATTAATGGAAAGAACACCAATAATGTATCCATAATAGAGGTTGAAGGATCAAAAATTTTTTATAAATTGATCTTTTACGAGTAGGTGAAGAAACTCAGTCTCGTAAGAATATAAAGCAAGTCTGCGAGTAGAGGAGCACAATAAGTACCCACTGGTATACCAACTGGCTGTTGATAAAACACATCCAAATGTGACAAATATATTATGTATTAGAAAAATCAAGCATACTGCCCGCCTCTTTTTTCATATAATTAATATTAACACTTTTAAAATCTTTGTTCGATAGCTTGGTTCAACCATGTAGAAGAAGCCAATTATATCACATAGATAGTAACTATAAAAAGATATATGATATTTGCCCTTGATTTCTTACCTGTGCCCAGTATGTTTGCTGACTTGGAACCCAGCATTTCAGGAAGTAATCTAGTGGCCATCTTAGCATGTCATACATCATATCTAATTTTCCTGCTGCCACATAAGCGTCTTTGAATTTTTCGAGTCCCCAGGCGAGAATATGTGTTGCCGTGGCTTGAGGAAGGTTAAATTTAACATGATCACCAGCTGCAAGAAATGATAAAGCATTAGCCATTGATTGATTTTTAGTGTGATATCGGACCAGTCGCTTTTTGAGAAATGAAAACAAAACTAATTGCAGTATCAGGCTTAAATTTGTGACAAATGTTTCGAGTTGTAAAACTCTATAAAATGATTTAGACAATGACTAGATGTGCATAAATTTTCAAGAGTCATACCAACAAACTGTGTTTATCTCTGATTTAAAAGAGATCGGAATTTACAGTATGAGGCTTAAGTGCGTTACAAAAAGTTTGAGTTGTTCTAAAAAATCTATATACTCAAAGTGTTTAATTAGACAATGAATAGAAGTTTTTTCAACTCACCGTCATACCATCCACCAGATAAATCATGTCCATCTCCATTGTCATTCACGGCCGAATCACTGCGCCAAGGAATAGGATTGTTAGATGGTAATCTGCCAGATCTCTGCGCATCAAAAAATAGTATAGACAGAGCCATTGCTTTTCCGTAGTCAAATTTCATCGGTGATTGATTATGATTTCCTGTAAGTAAAATACCTATTTTCTTTGATGAAAGAATAATTATTTTGATATTAGTAAGATATGTTTCCTAATGATTTCATACTTACAAAGGGTCACATGGCAAGAAATTATAATGTTTTTATAAAAAAAAAAAAACAAAAACAAAAACAAACAAAAAATAAAAAACAAACAAAAACAACAACAACAACAACAAAAAAAACAAAAACAAAACAAAACAAAACAAAACAAAACAAAACAAACAAACAAACAAACAAAAAATTCATATCAATTTAACACCTTCCAACTGAAAACTTAATATTTATTGTGTTAATGTGTAAAACACAACAACAAACAACTACAGTCGATTACCGAAGGAGCAAAACATAACATTACATAAATCAAAGTCCAGATACAAGGCAAAACTTACAACTTAGCAGACAGTTTGAAGACCACTGCTTGTTTTAGAACTGGATTTGAAGTGTGAACAAGTAAATTTCCAGTTCAAAAACTTAGGTCAAACACTAAGTCCTTTCTGTTCAGCTTTAAATATTAGTTCTATGGCTTTTCATTTTTTGTCGCTAAGCTCACTGGTCTCTCTAACATCACTATTTCTAAAGGGTTGCCACAGTTGTAGTGATGGTATGAGATAAGAACCCGATTTCTATTTATTTTATTTTGACATACTATTTAAAATTAGTGCTTATCTTTATTGGTATGTTTCAGAGATCATTATCTTATTTAGCTTGCATGTTTTGAATATTATTTTATGTCATAGTCGGTGAAAGAGCTCACCAGAGCTCACGTTACTGTTATTATGTATATGGTATGCCGACTTTGAATAAAATATACTTTACTTACCACCACCTCCACCACCATTCGTTTGTGGTGCTTGTGTTACCACAGGATTCCCACCAGTCCCTTGTCCCGGTGTTACACCTCCTCCGGTTTGACCACCAGACTGTCCTCCTGTTTGTTGACTTGTCCCACCGCTGCCACCACCACTGCCACCACTACCACTAGTAGCACCATTCAATGACAATGTTGCAGTCGGTGCGTTATCACCAGGACCTATTCCGTTGAATTCGACTTTTAATTCGTTGCCTGCTTGGACGTCTTTGTCATAATCTTTATTTGTAATCACGAACTCAGTTTTGTCTGCGCTTGTTGATGTGACAATGGCTGTCCATGTCTGAAGTTATAACAATTACTAAACCAAAGACTACAACTATTTAACATTTCATTAATGTTAAAGGTTTGTTTGCATTCATTACCTATATTTGCTTACACATAGAATCACCGTTGTTGGGCGTGATCTACATTTCTTGTTCCTGTCGCAGCAACTCGGGCATTTCCGCTACACTTAAAAGTTAAATATATTTCATCGGAAAATGGGCAAGTTGTTACGGCACAAACTGACTTCAACCGATTTTTTCTCTCATTTGCAAGGTAGAAAAAAACATGATTTTGGTGAAACTTAATCAATTCATTCCTGTTCAACAATGGAGATATTGCGAACGCCAGACCTTAACCATGCAAATGAATTTCTTTGCGTTAATATTGAGACCTTTTACAAAGTATTAAAGAGAATGATTTTGCAATAGGAGTTGCACAATTTTTTCTAATGGGAAACTTCAGAAAATGTCCATGAGTGGTGCCTAAAAAAAACTAATAAAGATAATAAATTCAGAATTTTATACATCTGATATATATACTAAATCCACTCCTTTTTTTAAATTGTCGCTTTGATCTGTGTTTGAATTATCAAAATTAAAAGTGTGAAAAAATACATTGGATGAAATGCTAAGTTTACTCAGGGAAATATTGTAAAAAGAAAGACATAATACAATTACGGCCCGCTGTTAAGGGAAACATCCAGATTTGTCAACCCGAGGAGCATTTGTTTCCCGAGGGCATTGCCTGAGGGAAACCTACCCTCCAAGGGTTGACAAATATGGATGTTTCGTGTCAACAGAGGGTCATAATTGTTTTATTATATTATAAACAGTTTCATTAATGATCGGATTATGGTTTTTATCTCACAAAGAAGACTGATATAATCTGCTAGTGCTTTTTAGAATCTACAAGATTGTTTCTCTCTGTGACTTCATATCCGGGTAGTTCAGCGGGAAACAACAGGGTTGTTCCCGCAGTCATGTCATATCGAGGTTGTTTGCTCAAACATCCGAGTTATTTTGAAGTCACATCATTGCTTTCATCCAATTAAATCTTCTCTTACTTAGTAAAATAAAATAATATTTGTTAGAAACCTATCTCCATTTAATATTGTAAAAAGAAGTACTGTATTTGTGGGAAAGCTATCACCATTTAGGGTGAATACACATAGAATGAATCGTTTTAAGACAGGAAGATATCTTACCTCAAATTTATCCAGAGGTCTACTGAATTTCAAACGAACTGACCATCCGTGGATATCTTGACTTGGTGCTATCGTAAAATGGCCATGAAAACCTCCTGGCCAAGTTTGGGTTATGTAAACTCCTTGTGATTCTGTTTTTATATAACTCAGAACTGACAGCAGTAGAAAACAGACAAAAGTCGCCATTCTACAACAGGACAGAGTAAATCTTTCAACCCTTTCTCTGCTAAGCAATCCATATTACACCAAACACATACAATCTTTACTATGCAGAAAAAGTGAAGATATATATGCCCCTTTCCGAAACAACTGTCATTTCTATAACTGATATATAGAATACTTCATAAAAAACTGGTTGATAGTTCGAACGTTCAAACTTTGTCGTTTTTGTGATTGCAGCATATGAGTACCGTAACTCTGTGTTCAAAATAAGACTTAACCAGATAACCCAGCGTACAAGAAGGGGGTTGGTACCCTCAAAAATACAATATAGCATGATATATTGCTTTATTAGCTGTCATAAAGTTTCCTTAATAAGGCAAACTATAAAATAATGTTACAATTTCAGATAAAAATTTCGAAGTCTACAGTAAAAGAGTAATGATCTTGATTTCAACATTGTAAACTTTCCCTTTACCTTCAGGAACCTTCTGGATTCTCCGTCTTATAAGAATATACTTGTAATAATTGATACAATTTTTATTGTCAGTTTCTATTCAGAAGTTGGCACAACGGGTTTCTGATGTGTAGCAGCGGTTGACTACTTGCCGGAGCGACCTATCTGAAATTTGTTTACGTGGGAATTGCGTAGTGTATTGTTTATGTTTGTATGGTTCTGTTCTATTTTCAATGTTTATGGACCATGATTCTGATAACTTTGTTATAATGCTATACTTTTTTTTTATTATATTGAGGGACCATGATTTCAGAATTAATTCAGGAATTTTTCTTCTTTTTTGTAGACTTTAAGACAAGTTTCAACAGAGGGTACCTATTTTGAAAATTATATTGCTCCTACAGGTTTGACTCAGATCTTGAAAACTTCAAAAAATGAGTATTGTAGATATATATTGCAGATGTGTACTTGACTAAATGAAATTATACTAAAAATTATTTTCCCTTTTCCGGACACTTTTTGTCATTTTATCGACATTTTCAACAGAATTTTATGCTTTGTGAAATCAACTTCTCATATATTTTTAATCCATATTTTTGAAATTAAGCCGAAATTTTAATATAAATTGAAGATAAGTGCCCGAGTTTTTCCCGTTTTAACTTTTTTCGACTGTCTTTTTATGAACATTTTGCAACAGAGGATACATATTTTGTGCAAGCAGCCCCTTCTTCAGTTTTTAATGAAGGTATTTGATACTGCAAAGAATAAATAAGACCAGATTTTTCCCCATTTAATCAGACATTTGAACTTGTCTTTTATCATAATTTCTCAATGGATGGCACCTACTTTGTAGACTCAACCCTATCAACAGTGTTTAAACCGAGTCTTTGAAACTTCAAAGAATGTTTTCATATAAATTGAAGATATGCAATCGATCTTATGGAATGAATTCATCATTTTCATATTTTCTTCATACGTTGGAACTTGTCTTTTATCCCAATTTGTCAACAGATGGAACATTTTTTGTGACGTCGACTCCTGTAGATTTTTAACGGCTAGATATTTGAAACTTCACAGAATGTTTCTGCATACATGCATACTGAAGATAAACACTCAGCACTAAGGAATTGCCATTTTTTTCCAGACTTTCGAAATTAGTAAAATTATCGACATTCTCCAAAGATCAGGGATGAGGTAATACGAGACTTTTGAATCGTATTCCCTCCGATATCAGGTCTATTCTTATACGTAAAAAAATCAATACTAATAATTTAGTTAAAAAATTGTCATATAGGAAAAATTATAAATGCACTACAATTTCATAAATAGTTTGTTTTTATGTAGTATATATTTATTTCAATAGGTTTAGAAATCCAGTATGTCCCGAATTGCAACCAGTAATTGCAATTGATTGCAATCAATTTTAATTTTTTAAGAAATTAAAAGCAACTACGGAGAAAATGTACATGGGACAAAAACAATATAAAGACATGGCAAGATTTAGCAAATGGAACAACGCTTTCATTGCTTAATTAAGTCACCATCAAACCTCCAACAAAGACTTCTTACTCATATTAATACCAAGTTCATTTTTCTTTTCTGCACCTTCCTCAGGTTGTTTCTTTGTTTTCCTGATGTTGCTATTGTCCTTGGATTATTTGTTTTAGACTGACGGTTCAGTTCGCACGTATTCTATTGTATGAACATTACCTACATATTTTATCTGCCACTCCTAATGCTCTGCTTAGACAGAACACTGAAACTTCATGTCGCTCACGGTTTGTTTCGGATTCCTATTTTGCTTACATGTTTTCTACCATATTCTCATATTTTTGTGCACGTGTACATGCATTAAACTCTGTTTCACTTCCCTTAGATAATGGATTTCGCATTCTGTTGACTGCATTGCTGTATATTTCGGCTCAAAATTTTGCATAACTATGTAAAAATACCGTACACTTCTAAATTCGGTAATTAATTATTAACAAATCATATACTTTTGAGGAAAAACAACTTTTTCAAAATTTCTATTTTGTTTGAATGGAAAATATTTACCGCGCGCGATTGTCATCAGGAATGGACTAATCTGAAATGGGTAGGTGTCACCTTTTACCTGTCAACAGGTGATCGAGTGTTAACCAAATGTATCTTGCCTATTGATTAAATTTTCCTGCTTGCTCGCCCTTAGAATAGAAAAATCCAACACTTAGAATTTTTAACCCGTTTTGCAAAAACAAGGAAAATTCACATGTACACAGCGATCTTTGCATATTTTTAATCGGAACAGTGTCATGTTATGTACGGTCATTCTTGATCTCCATGCAAAACTTTAGAGAAATTGGTTTTCAAATAACGGAGAAATTGTAAAATTTCCATTATCTAAAGGAAGTGAAACCGACTTTAATACAACTTAATACAACTCTCAGAGCTAGTGTGAGGAGCCTACACAATGACGCTACTATCATTCTTAACGATATTCTGAACACAACCCAGCCATTTGAGTCTTTTACCCACGTTTTGAAATTAGAAATGTGTACGCATATTTAATGCTCAAGTAATAAAGTAGATTTTTGACAATAAAAGGGCCAAATATTTGACGAAAGTGCAAAACATATATAAATCAAAATAGCAATACGGAATATTATACTATAAAAGAGTGAAAAATAAAATAATTTGGCAATACCTTGCAGATTCTATCACTATCAAAACTTCAATATAAATTCAACCAGTCTTATCACAGACAATGTATATACTTTGTAACCGTGTCATTGGAGATCGAAGTTGTGGTTTGTTCATATCAAAGTTTATTTGTCCTGTCGCAGACATACAAGGTCACCGTTGTATAATACATCGGCAAACGAATATCGGAGCACAAATGAGAAAAGGGAAAATAAAACATTTGTAAACCATATTAAACATGAATTCAGACAAATTCACAAAAAAGTATACAAGAATGCCACAAAACTACATTTTGTAGGTCTTTAGTATTGTGAACCCTATAAAACTCGAAGTACCATCGGGTTTTCTGGAAGGGTAAGCATGATCTACTCAATGGGTGGCACCCGTCATTATGATAGTTTTTAGCATTTGGCGAATGGCTATCAGGTAACTATATATACAAATGGTGAAGGAGGTTTCATTGTCAAAAGTTAAAATAGGAATGTTTGATTCTAACGATAATATTTTTTGCTTAAGCTTCTTGATAAATGTATATTCTTTCAAATGTTTGTTCTCAAGCTTTCTGGCTTTCAAAATGTTTTGACATGTTTAGTNGCATTACCAGGTTAATAATATTAAATTTTCCCAAAATTAACAGCAGTTGAACAACAAATACCGAAGTTACTGTAAATTTACTCTCTGCTCATGAACATTTTGACAACTCTGGTCTCCTCAGTGCAGAAGAAATAAAAATATTAGAAATTCAGAATTCGAAAGATGTATTAAGGTTGAAAGAGAGTAAGTATTCAAAAGCATCTAAATTGCACGCCCGAATCAGCCGAGGACAGAACTTTGCATGAGAAGTTATAAATTGTAAGTTGTCAAATAAAATCGGTTTTCGGGTCAGTACCAAAGTCCTGGGACTATTGGGTCTGTGAATAACCTCGAAGACTAACAGTCCACCAGCAATTGCAAAAACCCAGTGGAAATAAATACAGATAAATTAATGGGCATTTCCATATTGGCCTGGTTATCATCCCAAGACTAGACGAGAGATGAAAACTAGGACAATATGGAAATGCACTTGTATTAATATATTTATCACATACTTCCGACGACATAATATGACCGGACGTAAACAGACTATATTTTCATACCCCAGGAAAATAAACGGTTATTTCCCGGCCCATATTTTCCCGGGGTGAGAAAATATCGACTTTTTACTTTCGGTCATATTAAGCATACAAAAATGCTATTTTTGTATAGCAGCATAATATTTCCCTAAGAAAGCAACCAAAAGTAAGCGTGCAATAAATTTCCATATTGCACTAGTGCAAATATGACTTAAAATTCATGACGTCATTGACATCAAAATTTCTTTATTTACAGAAATTTTAGCTTTGCTATACAATAAAAGGGTTATTGAATGAATATTGTGGAACATTATCCCTCGTAGAATATATATTGCACTCGCAAGCTCGTGCAATATAAAATTCTACTCGGGACAATATTCCCCAATATTCATGCAATAACCCTATATTATTTTTACTAAGTATGTAATAAACAAAATTACTATAAACTTAAATTATCACTGATAAAATAAGGCACCAAAAGTGGTATGGTTGCTACAACTTGCTAAGTAAAATTCCAAAAAGTAATGGGTCTTTGAACGTTTCAGGTAATTTACCTATATAAGAATCATATTTTTGAAGTTAAGTGTTCATACAAGCTGATGACATTTAAGAGTTGCTTAATTATATGATTTAATGTTAGAATTTAAAAAAATGATGGTATTTGACATTTTCAGGAAACTTACCAAATTTGGCATCGAAGTCAAAATTTTAAATTCTTATCTTGGATTCCAAAAGTAATTCAAGTTATTCCCAATGAAAATGCAAACAACAAGATGAAAAATATTTATAATTGTATCAGGATGCTGATACACAAGTCTCCCAAACGAACTCCCAAATCAGACCTCCGAACAAGAAACTCCCTTCAACTTCATTCATTTCATAGCACTCTGATCTTTACCGCCTTTTTCCCAATTGTCATGACAATTTTCCGCATTTTGCAAGTTTTGAGACTAGAAACCAACTCTCAATATGCAACAAAACCTTTCCATGAAGTTTTGTTCAATTCTGATCACTTTTAATTTTCCCGCCTTTTTGCCTTTCCATGGCAACAGTCGTCATTTTGAAATTTTTTAGACTGAAAACAAATGCCCTGTATGCTATACAACTATTGTGTAAGTTTTCATGCAATTCTGAGCAATTATGATTCTCCCGCCTTTTTGTCGTTTCCATGGCAACGGTTGTTATTTGATTTTTTTTAAACTAAATTCCCTGTATGCTATACAACCTTTCTGTAAGTTTTCATGCAGTTCTGAGAACTTTTAATTTTCCCGCCTTTTTACCATTTCCATGGCAACGGTGCCATTTTGAAGATCCCTAGACCTTCTTGCACAACTACACATTGGTATCTATGTTCCTTTTAAGTTTTATTAAGATCTGATGAGTGGTCTCTGAAATCTGCCTCGGACAAATTGTAATACGATTTTTGTCAATTTCCCGCCTTTTTATGGTTTCCATGGCAACGGTGCCATTTAGAAAATCCAAAGACCTTCTTGCACAACTAGACATTGGCATCTATGTTCCTTTTAAGTTTCATTAAGATCTGATGAGTGGTCTCTGAAATCTGCCCCGGACAAATTGTAATACGATTTTTGTCAATTTCCCACCTTTTTATGGTTTCCATGGCAACGGTGCCATTTAGAAATCCATGGACCTTCTTGCACAACTAGACATTGGTATCTCTATGCTCATACTAAGTTTCATTCAGATCTGATGTGTGGTCTCCAAG
>MJUU01041931.1:68696-85841 GCA_002080025.1 Modiolus philippinarum | reverse complement strand
TGTTTTACGTTACGTATACATTGTAGAAGACGAAATAAAAACAGTAATTGATCTACGGGCCATTATTTTCTGTTATAAGTGTAACACCACTAATTCGGAAGCCAGTCGGGCACATATGTGAATTTAGTCCTTAGAGGAGACGATATAGTTCCAATACAGTGTTTGTTTTGTCATATATTCAAAGTGTTGGCAGCTGAATCTTATTTAATTGGAAAGTTTATATTGTAAGGCTTCTTTTGGGCCTGAATTTATATTATTTCGTCCAGAAATTAAAATTTTATGGGCATTGGCGGCGGAGGAATTTTTTCTGTCAAATTAAAGCAGGAAGTACCGATCATTGTGTTGTTCACTTCTTCTTATATGCAAGTTAAGGGGGGTTGATTTTCTCATGAGAGTTTCTTGAAAGATGCCCTTTTAAGTTGAGACACTTGTCACTTCATTTGAAGTTTTAGTAAAATTTCTACAAAATTTGAAAGATGCGCAATTTAACATGGGAGTCTATGGGAGACTGAATTAGTGGTGTCATACCTAATACAAAAAAATCACAAAAATAGAATTTCCTTCAAAAGCTGCTTATTGTGATACTCAAAATCAAGTTGGACCCATTTTGACGATTTTCAACTTATTTTGTTGTCAAAGGCTTTGGAATACCATATTTGGACATTTAAACCGATGTTACGTAATAATTTCACGGGTTTTACGCAAACAGTTGAAATACGCATTGTTAAAACCGAAATATGTATTGTGTTTCGATTAAAAGCCGAAACGTCACTTGAGAATACAGCAAAGAATGTGTTTGGATAAAGAAAGAGAAAACAAATGCATTGAGTTAAGGAAATTTTAAGTGATTTTCGGACCTTCCTATTTGCCATTTCAATGATACGCCGGAGTTGGTCTCACGGCTACTACATCTCATTTAGGTGGTATTACTCTGGTTTAATTCCTCAGATTCGTATAAAAAGACTCAAGTTAGCTGTGATTGCATGGAGAAAACCCATAAGCGAGCAATTTTTGCACATAGAAAGTCATAACACACGCAGTTTTGCATTACCGATGGGCGAGGGGGGGGTGATGCATTTTTTTCATAAACGACAGGTCTCAAATCGTAAGACTAGATATCAATGTGTGTTTTCAATATATTTTCAGCATCAAATACGTTTCATTTTAGAAGTTCACTCCACTAAAATGCAGTTAATAACCTTAAATAGATCCGATAAAGCAAAAGTATAAAACTTCCGAAAATCCAAGTGCAAAAGCACTGATAAGCACGTTTTATTTCAGCCCATAAATTTTGTGATTATGGATTTTTCTATTTGAAATTAGGTGTTTTACGTTACGTATACATTGTAGAAGACGAAATAAAAACAGTAATAGATCTACGGGCCATTATTTTCTGTTATAGGTGTAACACCACTAATTTGGAAGCCAGTCGGGCACATATGTGAATTTAGTCCTTAGAGGAGACGATATAGTTCCAATATAGTGTTTATTTTGTCACATATTCAAAGTGTTGGCAGCTGAATCTTATTTAATTGGAAAGTTTATATTGTAAGGCTTCTTTTGGGCCTAAATTTATATTATTTCGTCCAGAAATAAAAATTTTATGGGCATTGGCGGCGGAGGAATTTTTTCTGTCAAATTAAAGCAGGAAGTACCGATCATTGTGTTGTTTACTTCTGGGAACCAGTTCTTTCTTATATGCAAGTTAAGGGGGGTTGATTTTCTCATGATAGTTCCTTGAAAGATGCCCTTTTAAGTGTAGACACTTCATTTGAACTTTTAGTAAAATTTCTACAAAATTTGAAAGATGCGCAATTTAACATGGGAGTCTATGGGAGACTGAATTTGTGGTGTTATACCTAATTATTCGGAAATCCACATCCTTTACTGAAATGAAAATACCTTAAGACTTTGACTCGGTCACAATTTTTCTAGCCCTGGGTGAAAAAAATTAGTTAAAAGTGTAATGAGAGACGAGAACACGATAACTTCGTCCTTCAAGTGTTCATTTCAGGATATCCCTGAAATATCCTAGTGTCATCTCCCCGCAGTTAAAGGAATTTAATTTACATTTGTTAGGACAGTCCCTATGTGTATTGTCTTCATGTTTTATGTATTTCATTGTAAAGGTACTCGACTTGATAAGTTTGACTTATTTCTAGTTTGATTTTTACTAGGAGTCTTTTTGTGTATTTAGTTTTTAGCAATTAGTGGAGGGTTTGGATCCAAAAAACGAGTTTCACCCAACGCAATTTTTGCACCTGTCCCAAGTCAGGAATATGTTGGTCAGAGTAAGTGAGAACCGAACCGTCAATCTAAAAGCGAACAATACAAGGACAATGGCAACACCAGAAACAAAAAAGGCAGAAAAAAACAAAGACACAACATGGGTACAGCACAGAAAAGAAAAATGAAGACACACACAAAGATGAACAACACGGACCCAATATAAAACCATGGGTGAGATCAGGTGCACCGGTCGAGTCAGCATCTCCTGCTTCTTGTAAGACACCCGCCGTGTTGAACATGTCAAATCCGGTAGTAAAGTCAAATTCGGTAGAGACTCGTCCTTGTCTTCTTATTAAATTTTAGTTTAGTTACTTGATATTCGGGTTATTGGATGTGGAAAGTTTCCATTGATTTATTCACCTTTTTTACTTTTTGGGGCCACTTGGGGCTTGCTATATGGTGTGAGGTTTCTCACTGTATTGAAGACCGTACGGTGACTCTTAGATGCTTTGTATGGGTCGTTTTAACCAGCAGGTGGCATGTTGTCTCCTTGACATTTACCTCATTTCCTTTCTTTTTCATATTTGTTTTATTGCACTTGACCAGCCTTTTTACTAGTAAGCAACATGTTTCGATATTTGTGGTCATAAAGACCAATAATTTGTCAATTGGCCGTTTGTAAGGGAAAAAAATTAATGGTTTTATGAAATATTTGAAATCCAAAAATTATTGATATTCCTTGTGTAATAACTCAATATGGGTGTTTTGTACTCAAACAGACACAACCAAATCTGAATCATTTGCCAAATTTCTCATTGCTCCTTTTTGGAACTACTTTTCAAATTACCGTGAACATTAACATATGTGGCAGAACTTATTGTTGAACACCTCATTAGGACTTAAAGATGAAGAGCAACAATGAAAGTTTTGTTCCATTGCTTTGTTTTACCAAGCATTTGTCAAGACTTGGTCTTCTTTGCATTTACTCCATGTCACTGCTTATTTACTAACATGTATGGATATTTCCTTACTGCCGTTGTTTTGTAATAGCAGATAAAAATACACTATTCTCTGATCAACGTATGAACAAAGAAAATAAATAAACAAATATTTTAAAAATTATTTTTTAAACACCTTTTTTGTAGACATGTGAGTCTCTTGTGAATATTATCCGATCTTGTAGAATTTGAATTATTGGCAAATTTGAACATAAGTTGTCGAAATGCGCATATACAGAAATTAAAATAAATTAAAATAACAATAACTTCGGTATTGTGCATTTATACTTGCAGTAAGGTTTGGTGTATTGACCGTCAGTGATTGTTCTTATTGTCAATTAAATGAAATTTTGAAATGAAAAAAAAAAAATGGTGTATTGATTGTCAGTGATTGTTCTTTTTGTCAACTAAATGAAATTTTGAAAACTAGAGGATGACATGCCCCCGCGCAAGGTTGAATCAAATTGGGATTTTTTTTAATATTTGTGTCTGTAAGACATATATGATGTCCTCGCTAAACACATGTTACTCTAGGCTGCACAGATAAATTATGTATCCTCAATTCCCAAATCATCAAAAAATTAAAAGTTTAACAACGTATATTTTTGCACATTTTCAATATACATTGTAGGTACAAATATACGCCAAAATAAAAGCTTCCTAGCATCAAAACTGTAGGAGGGATTGTGCGGACAATCTGTGTACCCTATATTAATAATTCACCCAATAAATTACTAAGTTCAACAATGTGTATTTTTTCCAAAAATGCATCAAAATCAAAATCCTTCGCACATGCACATCTTCAATATAAGTACAAATGATATGCAAAATAAAAAACTTCCTAGCATCAAAACTGTAGAAGGAGTTGCGTGGACAAACTATGTATCCTCTATAACTGAATCACAAAAAAATGACAAAGTTCAACAAGGTATAATTTTGACAAAAATTAACCAAAATCATAATCCTTACTACATGCACATCTTCAATATAGGTACAAAAGATCTGAAAAGTAAAACCTTCCTAGCATCAAAACTGTAGGAGGAGTTGTGCGGACAAACTATGTACCCTCTATCACAAAATCACCAAAAATGAATTAAGTTCAACAATGTATATTTTTGACAAGAATTAACCAAAATCAAAATCCTTACCACATGCACATCTTCAATATAGGTACAAATGATATGCAAAATAAAAACTTCCTAGCATTAAAACTGTAGGAGGAGTTGCGCGGACAAACTATGTACCCTCTATGAAAAATCACCAAAAATTACTAAGTTCAACAATGTATATTTTTAACAAAAATGCACCAAAATCAAAATCCTTATCACATGCACATCTTCAATATATCTACAGATGATCTGCAAAATAAAAACTTTCTAGCATAAAAACTGTAGGAGGAGTTGTGCGAACAAACCATGTACACCCTCGGATGGATGGACGGACAGACGGACAGGGTTAAAAAAATATGCCCCAGACTTATCGTCGTGGTGACATAAAAAAACACACACACATACATACTCAAATCCCATAATTATGTCGCCCCAGACGTAGTCGAGACGACATATTGTTCTTTGCCCGTTTCTTTATTATTATTATTATTCATTATTGTTTCTTTCTTCCACCTATTTTTGTCCGGTGATTTTCTCTGAGATGCTTCAACAGAACTCATTGATACTTGGCACAAAGTTGGACCACTATGAGAAGATGTGCATGCACCACAAAAAACTTTCAAAATGGCCGCCATTTCCAAGATGGCTGCCAAAATACGTCAAAATTTCAACGTTGTCCGATTTCAACGAAAATTGATTTCTAGGTAGATTTTGACGCTGCGAACAAGATGGAAGCATCGAATTGGCTGCCAGGGGCGACATCAGCCATTGCTTGCAATTACAAATCTAGTTTAATATTCTTTTTTCTTTTATATTTGTTTCCGATGTAGCTTGCAAGATTGCTGACGATGAAATGATGAAATATTATGACTATATCAGGCGTTACATGTAGAAATTTAACTAGTGTGGGAAAAATTCCCCATCATAATTTTAACTCATCTATTATGTAGTCAAGAAAAGAAAATACAACGATTTCATTTCCATTGTAAGTTTTTGGTCACAAAAAGGAGTACAATGTATAAAAGTTACAAACACTAACGAAATACTACAATTTAGGATCAGACAAAGCCAAAAATGCCAGAACAGCATAAGGGAAAACATTTACTCTAGTAGTAAGAGCTAAAAGCAACAAAAACTATTTGTTTTCTCATTTGGACAACCGATACACCCGATTCTGCTTCATACCTTGACCTTTTGTTGTACATTGACGAACATGGACGTCTGAAATCTAGATTATATGACAAACGTGATGATTTTGACTTTCCAATTGTGAACTTTCCCTTTCTCTGCAGCAATATACCTGCATCCCCAGCATATGGAGTATATATTTCACAATTAATTCGTTACTGTAGAGCGTGCAGTACATACAGTGACTTTGTGGAAAGAGCAAAAGCACTGTCACAAAAACTGCTGAGTCAGGGATATGTTCAGCCTTTGTTACTTTCGTCCCTTCAGAAATTCTATGGCCGTCACCACGACATCATAGATAGATATGAAATGTCAGTGTCACAAATAAAAACTGACATTTTCAGCTAGATTTGCGTCTTCCCCGATTTGACATTACCGGTTTCGACTTTACCCTGAATTGACCCACTGACAGTGTGACGGGTGCTGTGCACAGAGCAGGACATGCTTACCCTTCCGGGGCACCTGATGTCACTCTTGTTTATTGAGAGTTCACACTGTTAGTGCTTTAGTTTTTTGTGTTGTATATGTAACGTTCGAGTGTTTTGTAGGTGTGTGGTGTCTTTGGTCTTCCGTCTTTTGGTGTTCTTGCTTTTGCCTTGTCTCTGGACTTTGATTTGTGTAATCTTGTGCTTTGTTCCATCGGTATTCTACTGCCGTTGTTTTGGTTGAGATTTTATATACCCATTTAAACGAAGTTTTTAGAATATATAGCTTTTGGGATATACCGTCTGTCTGTACGTACTAGAGAATGCCTACTGTTCCATATCATGCTGTTTAACCAAGAAGCCTGATTTCTATATGTAAAAAAAAAACATATGCACCTCCCATTTTTGTAGCATGTTTTTATTTACTTTTGAGTAAGATAACGAGACACATTTGATATGATTATACTAAAAC
The DNA here is from genome assembly GCA_002080025.1 of Modiolus philippinarum. Classification (NCBI taxonomy): domain Eukaryota; kingdom Metazoa; phylum Mollusca; class Bivalvia; order Mytilida; family Modiolidae; genus Modiolus; species Modiolus philippinarum. The sequence goes on along the minus strand of MJUU01041931.1, from coordinate 79,420 downwards.
AATGAGTGTATTGTACTGAAATTTAGGCGATAGAAAATTTTTCGCAATTCTATATGGCTTTCATTGAACCACTTCTCTAGGATGGAGAGAAAGGTAGCAAGCCGTCTAACAGAAAATTAATCGCGTTCAATTCATAATTGTCCCTTTCATTATTAAATTCAGTCAAAATTTATATGACCAATTGTAATAGGAAAGCATATCTTTGAAAAAGTATAAAACAACGGTAGCAAAAGTATATTACACAAAGTCAGAGATACGGAAACAATGAGAGCACCAGCAGATGGAGGCTCACGACACTACAATACTACACACGAACGCTCAAAACTGAAGCACTAATAATTTGAACTGTGATAGTGACATCGGATGTTCTTTGAGGGAAAGAATGAACTTCGCTGTTCACAGCATTCGTCACAATTATATTGTTTATTTTTTGACTCAAATTTTTCTTGCTATTTGTTCTCGATCACATTGTCATTGGTAAAATACCATCAACTAAGACTCTGATATATCGTGAAAGATTTGATGTAATAACTCATAGAACTTTATTTTATACCTACAGGTTTCACTTCTCTTTCTTCTTTCAATACTCGAATATCTTGATAATCAAAATCATAATGGTCGTCTACAGCAATGGGAGGTAATTCTGTTCCATTTCGCACATGACGTGTTTTCATTCCTGCTCCTAACAAATGAGCATGCTGTAGAAGTCCAAACACTTTTATTCCTGTGTTTGGAATAGCCTGCAAAACCAGTCTTGCAAATTATTGATAATGGTTAAACATCAACACTCGGATAATTGTGAGCAGGGTTTATAGACATTGGTAGTAAATTGACTTTTTCAATCGTACCTTTAGGTAAACTTCAACGAATACTTTTGCTAGGGAAATATACGTGAAATACTATTAAAATTTACGTTAACCTATTTTCATAAAATCAATCAGCTATTTTGTTTAAAACGGTTTCAGGATATATGGCAGAAAACAGCAACTACAATCTTCATTTCATTTGATACGTTATTTCAGTATGGAGATCACCTCTCGTATCATTCTTGTTTATAAATGATATACTTAGTGAAAATCAGTCTGTGATCAAGAATGTTGATTAACCATTTAAAGTTTAAAAATTAGGTGAAGATAAGCGATTGCAATTACGTAGGTATATTATCACATGCTGCAAGATAGCAGTCCTTTTATTTTTTAAATCAGAATTGTTTGAGGAAGATTTTTTATACTTGATTTATTTCAATCAGAGATCAAAAGGATATGTACAATTTCAATGTCAAAACGGAATGCGGGGGATAAAAAATTCCATATTTTAAAACCCTCTCTGACACTTTTGACAAAGAACTAGCAATTTATACATCAAATGATATTAAATCACCTATCTTGTATTGCAATACACACAATAATCAAGATTAATGACTAAGAGCATCTCAATTTCTTAGTTAGACATGCCTAACCTTTAAATACCAGATCTGTCAAAGTGTCTCGGAAGACTATGAAATATATATCTAATATTTAGATTAAACCAATAAAGTCTCAAATGGACAACAAACCAACACAATTTAATTCAAAGCAACAAATCTTAGTATATGGGGGCGTTTTAGTCCTAAGAGTTAACAAAGTAAATATCTCCTCTGACATAGCTTTGTCCGTGGTTGTGTTTTGTTTTTTTTTTGGTTAATTGTGTTTTATCAGATTTTACAAATGTTTGGTAAATGGTCTTCCAAATGTTTTGATTTAATCTCTGCACAATTTGCCGAAATGGTCATGTGCAGAAACTAAATTAACGATATTTCTTATTAATTAACTATACACATACCATATTTGTACATGACGGAGAACAGTATCCAGTTGAAAGAAAAGCCTTTTGGTATGGTGGAATAAACTGAGTATCACTCACACTAACACCTACACTCATTCCACCTGTATCATATTGACGCAATTTTGGTGTTAGAATAAGTCTTACACCAGAATTATCAACAACATCTGGAATAGAACATTTAACAGTTTACTTACTTTCTTGTACAAAGTTATCATAAATGGCCTCAATTTGTGAAGACTTCTAGTGCTTGAAATTTGAAAAAAATCTGGCACTTTTACAGACAAAAAAATCACAAAAATTAAAGTAGCGAAAAGTATAAAAAAAACCAGAGGGCAGAAGCACATTCACATTCACATTCAAAAATTTACTTGCCAGATTAATTATTAGTTTTTTTTTTGCGATATAATACCTAAATCAAAAGAACAGCAGACAGAGAGCTTTATCATAACCGATTTGAAAATATCTGCCACATCTGAAATCCGTCACTCCCGGTTTTCATGGGAGTTCACACTATGACTGCCTTAGTTTTTAATGTCGTCTTTTTATTTCCGTGCATTGTAGATGTCTCACGTCCTTGTTTTGTCTTTGTTTTTCTCTGTTGCCGTTTTTGCCGTGTCTTTGGTTTTCGATTTTTGTGGTCTTCGATTCCCTTTTTCCTTCGGTATTCTACTGCCGTTGTTTTATGAAACTACAAATATATCATGAAGAGTATTTCTTTATATGAAAGCGATGAAGACTTTTAATTCAAAGAGGGTCCAGAAAGGCAGCAAAGTTCAGACAAACTAAATATTAAGACAAAATATGAAATAAATCCCACAGCTATACAAAAGTGTACTAACAAGGAAATTTCTTTAATAGTGACTTATAATACCAACAAACAGGACAAAAAGTAGCATTACAAATATAACACGTTAAAATCCAAAGCTTCAGGCTAGATATTACGTCATTTTACATTTATTACCAAATGAAAGCTAGAATCAATTGTGTAATGGATGAACATCCCTTCGTCATTTACTCGCGACAATGTCAATGTAGGGAGATGATTAAAATTATCGACATCAGCAACAGCTATATGATAACTTTCCGTAAAATTCATTGTCAGAAAAAGTATATTTCTTTGCATTGTCCAGAAAAGGACTATTTACCGGTAAATAGCTCAAAGACTGAGGAACTTTTCCCGGACGTTCCAGTAACGTCACTCATTGGTCAATGGGTGTGTCAGTTCCACATGAATTACATTGTGTATAAAGGAAACATATACTAATTATCTTTTTCATTCCTTTTCATTGAATTTGGTATTTTAAAACATAAGCAATGAATTGATATGATATAAATGCACATGAGATAAAGTCAATACAAATACATGTACATGATAAAACAAGCGATCGAACAACGCCTTTGTTGTTGTTCTTCATATTGAAGTCACCAAAATGCCTTCAACAATGAGCTGTGCTCATATCTCATGGTATGTTAAAGACGGCCAAAGCGAAATTCATTCCTAATTGTCGAGGAACGCTACGTCCATGCTCTTCATTATTCTTGAATGTGGAGATGTCAACAAAATAAATTAACTAGCAAAGTGTTCTAACAATCGCTGCCATGCGTTACTGGACAAAAACAAACTACCAGGAGACAATCATTACACTCAGATTCAGTATAATAAAGCATTTATTTACTGGCTATTCGAACATTTTTTATGTTTCCCCTCGACAACAACTATTTCCCCCAGCTTCTCGTTTGAAAATAGCTGTGTCTCGGGGGAACCATAAACTTCTTTTCTCAAAGCTAGTAAATAATTGTATACTATCTACTGTCTTCAATAAGGTTCTCCAACAGAAAAAATAACAGAAAAACCTTGAAATAAAAATTCATCAAACATAACATAGTTCTGCTTCAATAATAGAAATTAAACTTTTAATTTCTAAACATTTCATGTTACAGAAAATTCAACGTGATTCAGAAATTATATTTTATTCACTTTCGGTATTTTTTCATAGCATCTTTGGTACGACAAAATGTATTCAAATAATCTGGATTTACGACATTTTTACCAGTTATTGCAAATAAATACACGCGCACCAAAACACACAAAAAAGTAAACACTGCCGTTCACCTACATGTATTCATGAATTCATTCGTAATTTGCAGTCCGAAAGTATGGGTTGCAATTTTAAAAAAAACAAAGCGCCACGTCCATCTTCATGCACGATGTAATTATTTTATAGAAATGAAACTGAATAAACTCATCAACTTTTGTATGAAAGTGTCTGCTTTAACTGTAGCATTTCTGGTCAATGTTGTTTATTATAACGATACGGACAACGCGCGACAACTCTACATGTAAGTAATAAACATCGATAATTTGTCAATAAATTTTTACTACAATAAATGATATAAAGGTGCATGAAAGGGCAAGTGACACGCCGTTTTTAAATTGCAAACTTTACTTCCCGACTTTACAATTCAAAATGAATTTTTGAATGCGAGTATTTGCACAGCAATTTTAACTACTGCAACATTTTTATCATTTGTTCCCGTAACTCCATTAAGGATTTTGGATTAATAAAATCAATGATAAAAAGTTGTTTCAAGTACTAAAACACTGAAAGTTGAATTTACCCTGAACATACAAAATGAAAGGAAATGTTTAATGGCAGACTTTTGGACATTTAAATAATTTGTTAAGAAAAATAAAAAAAAAAATGGGTAAATTCAGCTTTAAGTATATGTGTGTGTACATTCTGTTAATCAATTGCATGTGTTACATTGTAGCAACAAGACAATTTTTAAGTCTTTGTGGATATCTTTTTTCAAAATCGGCTTCAAAGACTCATTATGTGGGAATTAATCAAACTCTACCCATTACGTGCCTTTTCTGCACATGTATAAAAATGCACGAGTTTTTGTGTGTTCTGAGAACATTATTTTAGCTCTAAAACTGGTGTTGAACAAAAATATTCACTAAGGTGTGGGCTTTATATCTTTCTTAAATAAATTTCTTTGCGAAAAGCAAAACTCATTAATTCTTATTTCAGGTCATGCTTACCTTTCCGGACACTTCTGTTTTTCAAAGGGTTCACACTGTTAGTGCCTTATTTTTTGTGGCGTTTGTTTCATGTATTGTTTGTTTCGTCTTCGTCATTTACGTTCTCTGTCTATATATATATATGCTGTAGTCCTTAAATTGCCATGCACTCTGGATATACGATTTTTTGGCTCTTGCTTCGGTATTCATTTGGAAATTTATTCATTGGTTCGTTTAAATCTTAGATTAATTTAAGAGAATCCATATGGTAACAAATAAGTTAGTAATAAGACTTACTGGATACAAATGTGGGGTTATTGTAATGCACCTCCAATCTGACGAACTTCGGACTGCCAGGAGTACCAAAAGGGTAACCAACGTGTTCTGGCATATTGAAAGCCTGAAATACAGAGCAAATGTTTAGGATTAATTCGCGACTTCATTTATTACCACTGTACCGACTACTCTGCTTGGGGACTATTTGTCGCCGAGGGTATTCACAAACCCAGCAGCAACTGCTTCAGAGCTGATCAGAAAACAAATCTTATTTAGAGACTTGCAATGTCTGAATTACGGAAAATTTTGTTTTAAACAAAGGAGAATCTCCCTCTTGCGTAGCTCCGTTCTTAGCTAATTTTGGCTTTTTTATGTAATTTCTCGTCTGTCAGCTTTTATACATATTTTACGAAAGGATATGGAGCAAATGAACTTGAGACCATAACACGTATGTTAACTCCAGCTGCAATATTTTTAATGAGGTGAATGGCCATTTGAGAAAAAATTCCTCATTAGCAGCACTAGAACCCAAATAAAGGAAATCCATTATTTCATAGTACATACATGTATTTCAAATTATGGATTTCAAAATGTATTGATTTGATCTGCTTTGAAGAGACATTTTTTGACGAAATGGCCATATGCATAAATCAAATTCACAGTTGACTTAGATATTTTGTTATTTATGTTATAAAGCTAATGAAATAAAGGTAGATATTATAATATTGACAACCCTGTTGTGGTGCCAAATGTAAACTTACCACTCCCCCAACAGCCCAAGCCAACACTATCTCGTAACATGTCTGGAATCGTTTTGGTGGATTGTTATAGCATTCAAATGTTACACCTACATCAGCGTCTGTTACATCCGGGCATGTAGTAACTACAAGATGGTGGACATAGTCTGTATTTCCGTTTTGTACTATAGGCTCGTACTGAAAATAGAAATGAAAGCTCCGATGGAGCTGAAACTCGAAAGCACTGAAAATCTACACCAACAAAATTTCGTAGTCATCCAAAGAACTGCTGAATAGAAAATAACCAATTTATATATTTAACTGGCCTTAGAGAACTGATTTAATCAACAGGAACAGAAAGTACAATTAATCATTAGTGAAATAAAAAAATCACAGGCATTTACGTAATCACATGAAAATAATCGGAAGGGTGATTTCTGTATAGGTGACCAGTTCCACCTATGTGCTAAATAGTCAATCAAGGTGAATAAGTACCTTCGCTTATTCGATAACTGATTCAATAAACACGAACAGAAAGTACAATTTATATATCTAAGTTATTCCGTAATACGTGAAAATAATCGTAAGAGGAATTTCGTATGTATATCGAATCAATTGCTATAAATAGGCAATACACATGACATGGGTAACAAATGTCTCCTTTTACAAATAACAACGCGTTAGTAGCATTGAAGTAGTCCTTGATAGACACAAAACGTAAATACTGCGAATATTTATAGTGCATGTGTATATTTTCATCAATTTCATATAACAACGCCGTCACTATTCGACATACAAAAACGGATTTTGAAACAAGATTACGAACTATATTTGATCGGAAACAGGCAGTTCTCCGTCGCTCACGTTACATCTCTCGGATGATTTTAAGAACTCTCCGCCTTCGGTTTTCGAGTTAAAAACCGATTCAGTCATTGAACATAAATATTCCTACCATCATACTTCTGTGGATGCGAAGGTATCTCGCTTCGCGTTATGGAGATCTACATAAATCAATTAACAACATTATCTCCGTTCTTTTAAACTTTTTGTTATATTACTCCTACCCTGATCATGTGGTGTTTCTTGGCCAAAGGTGGAATCTTATAAATCGTACACTGGTATCTTGTATCCACTGCAGGAATACTAAACTGAAGAAAAAAACCATGCATAACGTAACACACAGTTAAGTTGTCAATACTAAGAACCCCTGCATGAAAACAGGCATTTGAAAAAAAAAATGATATTGAGGTATATTTTTGTATGACAGTTTTGTATATACTTACATTGCCATAAAAATATCAACATTTCGAGTGACTTATAAGAAGCAGGAGATGCATACTCTACCGGTGCACCTGATCTCGGTCATGGCTTTTTTTATCGGGTCCGTGTTGTTTATCTATGTGTGTGTGTGTGTCTTCGTTTTTCTTTTCATTGCCGTACTCATGTTGTGTTCCTGTTTCTTTGTTGTTTCCGATGTTTCCATTGTCCTTTGACAATTCGTTTTGGATTGACGGTTCGGTACTCACATACTTTATACATAAAACTAATATATAAAGAAATATGGATGCCCGGGTATGGATGTCGTAATATTATTTCATCAATTATGACATCAAATGCTTTTTTTCTTACTTAAAAATATATCATTTATGCATGTATTTCTAATGTTTTATGCAGTAAACCATAATGCAGTTGCTTTTTATATTTATGTTCTTGTCACCTGCGGCCATTTTCACATTTCTGACGTAAGATTTGTAGATTAATGATGTTTGAATGAAAATAAAAAGTCTTGTTCCTTTTAACATTTTTTCTCCCCCCTTTTTTTTTTAAAGAATTTGGTAAGATTGCATTTGGATTACATGGAAATAATTTTGGTAACCACGATACAGTGAGAAAGCACTGTAAATGCAAACTCTGTGGTTAAGGGAAACCTCTTAAAATGAAAATTGCAGATTTTTGCCAAAAAAAAAAAAGATTGAAACAAATGCAATGTAAAAATTGCCCCGAGATGTGATGAACGCAGTGAAATGTATCTTGAACTTTGGGTATAATTAACAGGGAATATATCTTATAAGACAAACAACTGCATATGTACTGTATTTTTTGGATTATATTTCAACCATCAGACCATGTAAGGTACATGTACATGTAAGTGCACGAACAGAATACACATTGTTAATAATTTTGATAATCAATAATAAATGAAAATTGTAAGAAATATCATAGAAAAAAAGAAGGGAAACGGGGAATGTTTATATAAAGTTTTGTTGATTCCATTATTTTTTTTGTCTATTGTACATCCTATGTGAATACTAAATTCCGTCATGTATTAACCAATCAAAGTGTTTTCTTGAGAGTAATATAAAAATAAAATTAAAAATACACAAATATTTTTGTCAAATCTATGAAAAAAGTGCTAGTAAGTAACTATTTTCTGTCTAATTTTCAGACTGAACAAGACTATAATACAAATGTAAAGAAACATATCGTTTAAAATTCCACACTGATCCGACGGTTATACATGCCGTTTGATAAATTGGCAATTAAAGAAAACACAAGCAAAAAACACGAACGATTGCACTAACATTTGCATTGCACATTAAATTATTTTGTTTTGACAATGTTGAGATTTGCTTAATACAATGTGTACCTACATTTTTTGAAATTAGATCTACATGAAATGTATCAGCAGGTATCTGAATATCAGAATTCGTAGATGACAGAAACATGAGACTTTTGGCACCTCGACGTTTTACACCATGCCATTGCATTCCAGGAAGTGAATCTGGGTCTTTTGGATGGTATGAATATATCACTTTTACAGTATCATCCTGTCAATACAAAACATATTATTTAAATTAGCTAATGTTTCAAAGGAGAAATGAAATATGCATTTCATTTTAAAAAGCATTTAGGGTATTTCTTGCGTGTAGTAGTGAAGTTAGTTTAGGGTATACTTGGAAATTGGATAATGTCGACTTTTAACAATGGGCTATGGGATATTTGAGACAAAACTCACAGGTATACGAGATATTTTTACTATCGGATATGCGATATGTCTGTCTTCAATTTTCGAAGAGATATTTTAGGCTAGACTCACTTGGATGCGGGATATAGGGACCCCTTAAAAAGCTTCAGTAGTTAAAATTTTGTTTTTCCTGCAGCTGATCCAGTGTCAGCCCTTTTCATATCATTGCTATCATTTCTGGATTTTTTATTTAAAAGATTTCCCCTATCTCACTATTGCTTCTGTAATCGTTTGCCAATGTATATAATTAGTTTAAATGTGAGGTTTAGTCTATTGGTTTAATATTCCCACGTGCTACTTTTCACTTTGATTGGAAGCTAATCTTGTTCATAAAAATTTGGTATTTGCTTGCGGCACTTAAATATGAAAGGAACGTTTTTTATAAATATTGTGAGTTTTTGTTGTCCTTTTATATAGTTACTTGCTTCATATTAATGTCAACGACGGAAAATATTTTGATCAGTAAAACAGGAAAACGTAAGATATGGAGTAAATATACTTAGGAAAATATCTCAAGTCAATAGAAATGTACAGTAATAACCATTTTCATTACTACTGTTCTGGTTGGTTCCAGCTAGGTGCCTACATTTGCAGATTCGTTTCTTGTTTTGGTTCTGAGGCCTAACAAGTATATTGAATATGCATGTTTTGTTTGAAAGCATCGCTACCGCAAGTATATGATGATCAACATGACTGTCTATTCATTCGTTTGCCGTCAAATGTAAAAAAAAAACCAATTTATTAGATAATCTTACCGTTATAACTGTATCATTGTTATCACAGGTATCAAGCTTTCTGGTAAAAGTAATAATTGTACCAAAGTCGTTTTCTGCTCCACTCAGTAGATGCCAATCCTGACTGGAGTCTACCACTGGAGTGGAATGTTCAGTTGTATGACAATCCTACAAAAGATTGAAGAAAAACATCAATTTACGCTTTTTTTTGCTTATTACTAGTAATACATGTGAAAATCATTGCAATTTTAGCTAGAGTTGTTCGCAGTGAAGCAATTCACTCAGCTAAAGCTGCATCATCCTTTGGGACCATTCTATAAATTTTGAATGTTACATGTGTTCAATAAAAATTATAAATAAAATAAAGAAAATAAAAAAAAAGAAAAAAAGATCTGCAAACTCTCATTTTTTTCTTCCTCAAAATTAGATTTTTTAAAATCTCTAGCCAAAGAAAAGAAATACTACATGTATTTCCAAATTTTCAGTTTTACTTCCAGACATCATTAGCCTGGAGTGTGATGTATAATTTCATAATTGATCTAAAAGTATCTACTCACCTTAAAATAAACTGATCCATCTGATTTTACCCATCCTACTACCACATCAGACGGAAACATTTTTCCATTCGGAGACAGACCAAAACCAATGTAGCCTCTTGTTCGTGCATGAACCTCAAATGTTACATTTGTATCAATGACATTCCAAAACAGCCAAAAATTGCCATCAGGGTCTAATTGGAACTCGTGTTCAAATCGCTGAGTTGGAGTCGGTTTTGTATTAGACGGCTCTAAAGGTTTATTGGTAGATTGTCGTGTTGGCTGAATTTGCTGCAAGAGTTGGCTCCCTGCATGACAAACCCCTAACGTAAGAAAAAGTTGCAATAAAATAACCTGCTTCGCCATTAATTTTAAGTCTGATTCGTGTGAAGATTAAAGCAGAGATATTGATGCCGTATTTATATATGTTTTGATGACAATTTCATTATCTTTTTTTGTGGTCATTCCCATGTGATAATTTGTTATTTGACATAGTTATGATAATCTAGTGTGTCACGTTACCCGTATATCTATAAAGATAACCCATGTAAAATACCTTTTGTATAG